>JAWZYV010016540.1:0-40529 GCA_038373885.1 Cheiracanthium punctorium | reverse complement strand
CTACAAACCCCCCACACGTGACTATGAAGATCGGCAATGTCTAAACGAATTAAAGAAAAATACAAGTATCACCTGTTTAAACTCAGAAAAGACTGGCAAAATCGTAATTATGACGATAAGATGTAATTATGACGAAGAAGATAACCTTAACTAAAATAGATGAAACTATCAAGAAATTAGAAGTTGAAGAAATAAACAAAGATCCTACTGTTAAAATTTTCAATAAAGATTTAACTAAAAATGGAACTTGGCCTGATGATAAGCAACCTATTTTAACTAATTTTGCCCCCATAGCTCCACGAATCTTTGCTAAATATAAAGTCCACAAAACCCCTCCCTCACTAAGATCTATTGTAAGCAAGTGCAAAGGCCTTACCTATGATTTTGAGAAATATTTATAACCCATTCTTCAAGAATTCTTACCTCCCAATGACAATACTCTTTTATGCACCCATGATTTTATTCAACATCTTAAAGATATAATAATTAATGAACGCGAATGTTTCGTTAGCTTAGATGTCATCAACCTATATCCCTCTATAAATATCCAGGAAATGAATACAATAATAAACAAGCAAATCACCTCCAGCTTTGGCAATAATCATATCTCTGCAACCTTAAACAGCACTCTCAACCTTGTACTAAATGACTCCTATTTCCAATTTAATCATAAATTTTACACTCAAAGAAAAGGCGTCCCTATGGGATCCCTGATCTCTGGTACTATTGCCGATTGGAAGATGCGGCTTGTGGAGAGGGTCGTCATAGATAACTTTCCCAATATTATAAATACCTGTTTTCGTTATGTTGATGATGTCTTTGCTATAATAAATAAAAGTGAAGCTGAAAATATCCTCAAAGAAATCCACACAATAGACCAAAACATACAATTCACCATGGAAATAGAAGAGAATGCCACTATTAACTTCCTAGATGTTAAACTTATGACAATGTTAAACTTTGAGATAAAGAAAACCAAATCCATACCACCGTTTTTAGAAAAGCCACAAACAATAATAAAATTGTAAACTTCAACTCAAAAACCCCTTACAAATTTAAAATCGCTGCCATCCGTTCCTATGTCAATCGTGCCATTACAATCTGCTCCGAAGAAACCCTCCTCAAAAATGAAATTCAGTTCATCAAAACTCAATGTACAAATGCACGCTATCCAAAATCCCTTGTCAAGAACCTCTTTAAAAATAGAATTAAAAAACTTGTACACATTAGCAGCCATCAAAAAGAGAAACCGGTGTTTACTAAAGCTATACCCTACTGCAAGGGAGCAGCTATAAAAATAACCAATGAAGCCGCAAAGAAAAATATCAAAATACCTATAAAGCCTAATCAAAATATTTTCAAACGAATACACAGTGATAAAGACCCAATAGATAAAGATGAAACTGCCGGGATATATAAAATAAATTTTACCTTTAACAATTCAAATAAATCTGGTTGCTACATAGGAATGACTAAAAGGAAAATTAAAGAAAGAAAAAAGAAACACTTTAACGTATGAAATTTAATAAACCCAGCACAACCCTCTCTAAAATAGCCCAAGAACAATCCATTGAAATTAATTTTAATGAAATCAAAAAACTCACCGACTATAAAAATATCAATTATGCACTAAAAATGGAGGCACTTCAGATCCTAACTACAGATGGCACAGTTAATGACATGACACATGTGCAGATCGATCCGGGATGGGGCGAGGCAATGAGGAAGAGATCAGTGCAAGCAAGAAACGATGATGACTGAAGAAGGTGGTGGCATGCTACCGAAGGATTTTACTGTGTAGTTTTTAACCTTTTAAAGTTTTAAGGCAAGTCCTTCCTACTAATTTTAATCAAATGTATATATTTTATCCCATTACAATACAGCATATAACTTCATAGAATTGTCAATGTATGTTTAAGTATGGTTGAATTTCTAAATGCTAATTATCTATTTAACTTTTTAGTTCTACTTAGAAGGAAAAAAATCTTGCAGCACATTCTATGATGTATGTAAAAGAAAAAACTTACTTCTTGACAAATAGCATTTATATCAGCTCCAGAGATTTTATCTGGGCGAGCAACATAGTCTTCTAAATCAACTTCATCACTAAGATTCATTTTTGTGGTGATGGTAGAGAAGATGAGACGTTTCTGCCTTCTGTCAGGTAATGGAAACTCAATTTTACGATCCAATCGTCCAGGTCTTAGTAAAGCAGGATCAAGAGTATCTGCTCTGTTTGTAGCCATTATTACCTTAAAAAATATGTTAAAAAGGTGTAAACTGGGGATAAAAAAAAGAGATATAACAAAGCTGCAACTATGTTAAAACCAACAACAGTTAAATAATTACAAGATTAACTAAAAGTTGTTTAAGCTTTAGTTAACTACAGTAGTAAAAATTCAAAAGGAATCACTCAGTGATTTAGCTGTGAATATATCTGTTTCTTCTGAATGTTTGTTTTGTAAGTTATTGTGGGGATTTTAGTAGATCTTAAAAAAATAAAAGAAAAGAAAACTATTAGTACTATGCAAAGAGTAGGCACTCAGCTAGTTCATGAAATGCATCTACTCCAAAGTGAACCATATTTTAAATTATTTCTGCTACTGAATTCTATGCTACATATAGTAGAAGGGCGGGCAAAATGGGGTTTTTGATTTTCCCACTTATCAAGTTCTGCTATCTCTATGCCATTGCTAAAGGTTGAGCATAACATGTCTATTTTTCATTTCCACATGGAATACTGCTTGCAGAGTCACAGACAGATACGCCCCTGAGATTTATTACTTTTTTCATAGCCTTGATCTAAGGAAAGTGTTATGTTAAGATGCTTTTTTGCTAGGTTAGCATGCAGATATTAATGTGACACTTTACACTTGCAAAAAGTGGTGTTTTTTAAGTAAATTGGATGAGAAAGTTGAATTACACTCAAAGAGATTTGTTAGGCCTAGTTCTTTTGAATGGCTGCTTGTAAGGCAAAACAGGGTATCTTAGGGTGAGGCAAAGTGGGTTATTACCACAAGGTTGCAAAATGTCGCAAAGCAAAAATATCGGATGACTGACAGTTCGAAATCTAAAAGACATCGCGTTGCTACACAACCAACAGACAACGCATTGTCAGACAGCGATCCAAATAATGTGGATGTCACAAGCTTGTATTGTAGCAATATATATGCAAGGTCAGCACAAGAATGGTGGATCAAGTGCAATGCATGTAACAAATGGGTTCATGACTTGTGCTTTGGTGTTGACGAGATCATGATAAGTTTGCATGTGAACTTGGTACTATGTGAAAGGTGTAATATGCAAACTGTGTTTGTATCCTATTTTGCCTTACCCCATAGGGCAAAATAGGGTAGTGTGTAACTTTGGATATATTGAGAAAAAGATCCCAAAATATGCAACATATTTTTTCAAGTTTCAATACTGCAGAATAGCAATTAAGGTTGTAAAGCTGAAATAAATATTTAATTTACTTCTATTTGTCACAGACTTATTGTCCAGAATATCATTAAGCACACGATTTTGCACACCCTTCCCCTATACATAATGAGAAAATACAAACTCTCCATATTTCTATTAAGGGATTATGTATTGTATATTAAGGAAAGCCTGCATGTGGGTATCTGCTAGAAGGGGGGGAGGGGTGTTGCTTTAAGCTTTCTTATGCATATTCACGTTACATAAGGAAAAAGCCACCCAAAACTCCAGACTGTTAGATCAACAGTCGTGCAGTAAGCTAGAAACCTGAACTTATAGATTTCGGCCATCTACCATGCTAACGTTTTATTTATACAGCCATGGTCTTATTAAGGAACAAAGCACACTCAAAACTATTTTTGGTCAGCAGCAAATTTATTTTTATATGTATCTTAAGTTATGGAAATATAAATGAATTTTTTTATGGAAATAAAAATGAATATTTTTCTCAACATTTATTTGAGCAATATTTTTTAAGCTGTGCTCATATAACTTCCAAATCATAAATAGAATGAAAGACATTGAGTGTATATATATATATATATATAACTTTTCTTTAACTCTTATTATAGTTCAAACAACACATATTTTCTTCAAAAATGAAGTTATATTTTTAAACAATTACCTTGACATTTGTAGTTTGATCAAAACCATCCATCTGGTTAAGTAACTCAAGCAATATCCTTTGAACTTCTCTGTCAGCTAGAGAGCAAAATATGAACACAATATAATATGTGTAACTAATATCAAATAAGTTAAAAACATTAGAAAAATCATCATAAAAAATCAAACTTTGGTCAAAAATTACTTGTAAGTCTGTAATGATTCAAAAGACAATTCAAAATAAAGCTGGGTCAGGTATACTATTATTACAATAGATTGGTAATATTAGAGTCTATTTTAAATTTCGTATTGCTAATAAAATTTTTAAATTTAATTAAAGTAAATGTTTATTTTACTATACAGACAAGAAATTTTACTATATGGCAAGAAATTTTTGTCAAAATTGTATATGGCATTTGCATTTGGAATTGGAACCTAGTAACAATATCTTTCATCCCTAAGTACCTCCACTTTTAACTCTCGAGTATTATAAGTCAAGCACAATATTTTATTTAAAATAATATAATTGGTAAATAGTAATATTGTCATTATGTAGTGGGAAAATGCACAATAAAAGAGGGAAAATGTTAAAAGGAAGATATTTAAAAGTTAGTCAATGCAAGGTAAAATAAATAATTAAATAAGCAGCAATTAACACAAATATAATTGAGTATTCAACATCAGGCATCTAGAAATATGTTTTTGTCAGTTAAATGAGATGTTTCTTGACTGCTTTTTTTTTTTTTTTTTTTTCCTTTTAACAGCTCAAAAGCTTTAAACAAAAATTTAACACGTTTATATTTGAGAAGTGGTCACGATGTAGTAGCTCTTGCATGCAAGAGGAATAAATAAAAATCATATATATAAGTAAATGGAAATCAATAAATGTCTTCAAGTTTTATTACAAATTTGTAAGCAGACTTAATAATGCATATAATAAATGTCCTGAAGCATTTTGTTTCATTTCTTGTCACATAATTTAAAAATATAAAATACTAGCAGCGTGGCCCGGCGTTGCCCGTGCAATAGAAGAGAAATGCTCATTGACCTTGAATATAGGTTGTAAAGGGAAGGAATGTGAATTCTCCCGCTGAAATGATAAAAAAAGGACATGGGACTTCCTGCTGAAAAAAAAATAAAATTTAATAATAAAATAAAATAATCACAGCACCTGGAAGCGTACAGAGTTTACGGGGAATCGACATGGCTAGGCTGGAATGTGAATCCTAAACGGACATGAAACTTCACGCTGCAACGAAAAAATATGAATATGGCACCTGATAGCGTACAGAGGTTATCAGGAATTGGACGTGGCCAGACTTCTCCCCTTTTACCTGTCTGTATTCTAACAGCCATTTCTCGCTGTTAGAACACAGACAGGTGTAGGACAACAGCTTTAGTAGTTGCGTAGTAATACCTACACGACTACTAAAACCAAACAAAGTCCAGTCGTCGGTATGAGATTGTAAAGGGAAGGAATGTGAATCCTCCCGCTGCAATGATAAAAGACATGGGACTTCCTGCTGTAAACAGTGGCGTAGCCAGAAATTTTTCATGGGGGGGGGGGGGGCTACGACTACTGCAACTCCCATTATGTATACGTGTGTTTGATAAGGGAGTGAAGAATATACATTTTGTATGGAAAAAATACCTCATGGGGGTTGTAACCCCCTATTGCACCCCTTTGCTACGCCACTGGCTGTAAAAAAAAAAAAAAAAAAAAAAAAGAAATGAACAGGGGACCTGTCAGCATACAGAGGTTACTGGGAATTGGACGTGGCTAGGTTTCTCTCCTTCTACCTGTTGTGTCCTCATTGTCATTTATCGCTAATACCCATGCACGTCATAAAATAATTACTTTTTATTTCAACTGCAGTAAGAACCACTGGACCTAAATCATTGGGCATCTATACAGTAGATAAAAACTTAAAATAATTATAGATTAATTAAAAATCCAGGTTTGTTCTGATAGTCATTTATCACTAATACCTACACCTCATAAACTAATTAAATTTCAACTGCAGTAAGAACCACTGGACGCGACGCAAATCATTGGGCATCTATACAGTAGATAGAAACTTAAAATAATTATAGATTAATTAAAAATCCAGGTTTTTATCACAGAGGGTTTAATTTACTTGTAAATATTTTATGAGGTTCTAATTATTTAGTAATATCTTCTCGATTTGTAAATATTTTATGAGGTTCTAATTATTTACTAATATCTTCTTGATTTGTAAATATTTTATGAGGTTCTAATTATTTAGTAATATCTTCGAGGAATTGATAATTTGTGTAAAATACTGTCATCAAATTCTTCGGAACCATACTTCCTAGTGCAGAGATTTCAAATAAATCCCCATGTTTGTTCATTTCTGACGGATTCCGTTTGAACTGCAGGAGAGACCTTGAAAATGAAAAACTATATGAAAAACTGAGCACTGACAGTTGTCTTGGTAACGCTGCCATGTCACGCCCCGCCCATTTCCCCTACGAAATTGGAGAAAGATCGCTACCTTCATTTCCGGAACTTGCAGTCAGAGAGAATTTTAACCTGTGATCTTTTCAGAAAAAAAATCATATAAACATTTCTGCATGGTTCAAAATTTAAAAGAGGGAGAATTAAATGTTTAATCAGCGGTAAAAAGATGAAAAATTTTTGCCCGTTAGGTTTTTTGATGCGACAGTTTAAAAATAGCAAAATTTTAAAAGCAGTACATTTTCTTTAAAACAGGATCTCCTTTAAAAAATTCCCAAAAATCTGCAGATGTAAGTACGATTTTGTTACAAATTTTATTTGAAAAAGAAAACTCTGTAGTTTCCGATGATATAAAAAATATAGTGTTCGGACGAAAATTTAGCTCATGATAACGTAAAATGCGAGAAAAATGGCCAAAAACTTTACAAAACATAAAATAACTCAAAAACTATTAATCCGATTAATTTCATTTTTACAGCATTAGCTTTCTCTTGTCCTATTTAGTCAGCGTGCCAAATTTGGTCCAGATCCGTCGAAATGTCTGGACGTGTATAGCGAACAAACAAACAAACAGACTTTCCTCTTTTATATATATAGATTTAAAGGTCATAAAAATATTTAGATAAGACACATAGCAAGTGCCTTCCTAACTACATTTATTATTATTAATCCTCCCTAATTTTCAAATATTTGAAGGTTCTAAACAAGTTCAGCTACCCCTGGAATATATACATATAATACGCTATTTATTTTAAATATAATGAGCAGGGGGAGGGAATACTTTGTTTAGAACCATTACAAGAGAGCCTATAACGGTTACTTGAACTACAGTAAGTCATCAAATAGAATTTGGTTTTTAAAAAGAAAAAAGGGAGAGCAAGAATATAATAACATGTGCTGCAATATAGAAATGTACACATTCTTTTTAGAAATGGAACAATATTTAACTGGTAAAACAGTAGAAAGAAGCCAAGTAAGATATACTTAGTAATAGATGACAATTTTGATAAAAACTTAATGACAATGTAGTTATTGCTGAAATGCAAATTGAAAATCAAAGGACCAAAATGTTATTTATTAACAAAATTACATAAGAAATAATTTTCTCAGACTTGTAAAGGCTGCAAAGTTTCATATATAAGAACTAGGGAAAGTTGCAAATGAGATTTTTTACATTTGGACACAGGAATGTCACAACTGTATTTTTTTTTAATTATTATTTATTTTTAAGTAAGAAGAGTTAATTAATATTATATTTTTTTATTAGTAGATGATGCAGACTTGATAAAAAATTGTAAAAGTTAGGCACAACTGGGACAGATGCAAAATTCCTGAATTACAGTAAGAGCATTGATAAATCCAGATTAATGGCTCCATTAAAGAATTATTCAGCTGCTGGTCCTTTCAGAAAGGTTAATTTTTAAGACATTCCCATTTCTGAGCTTTAATTAATTAGTACTTCAGAAAAGTGAAACAATTAAAACAGGCTTTACACCGTTAGCCTGTTGACTTTCTTATCTAATTAAACAGGCAATTACTTTATTGTGGTTATACATACACAAAAGAAACAAAAAACAATTTTCAAATGAATAAATCTAGAATTTTCTTCAATTAAAAATATTTATTTTCTAATGAATAAAACTTTATGACTTTACTTACTGATATTTAATTAAATTTTAAAAGAATGGCTATCCATTTTGGAACCAATAAAAAAATTAAATTTTTAAAAATGTAGAATTTTTAGCAATTTAAGAAAACTAATTCAACAGTCTGTCCAATCAAAATATGGCTGGTCTTAAGGTGACAGTTAATAGATGTTTTACTGCATTAATTTAAAATGTTAAAAAAGGGGGTTGAAAATATAAGTTGAAAGAAAAAAAAATAAAAACTTCAGTTTTCAACAACTATTACAAATCAAACATTATAGAACTGATTCAATGTAGCAACAAAGGCTTAAAAAAATATTACCTCCAGTCTGAGCATCAAATCTTTTTGTAGCAATAGCATCAATTTCATCAATAAAAATTATAGCTGGTGCATTTTCTCGAGCAAGGCGGAAAACGTCTCTCACCATTCTAGGTCCTTCACCAAGATACTTCTGTACAAACTCTGATCCAACAACTCTGATAAATGCAGCTATGTTAGAAAAGAAAAGTACATTTACTTCACTTCAAAAGATAATGAGTAAATAACTTTTAAATTTAGAATTGAATTTGATTTGAAATGAATGAGATCTTCAGATTTTTTTTTATACTTTTAATGATGAAAATTTGTGTTCAACAGTCTTAAGTTCCACATATGTAAACTCCACTGTAAGACTTCAATCAGCAAACATTTTAAAAAAGAAAAAAAAAATCTTTATGTATTAGCCCATTGACCATGTATGGTATTAAAATTTTAATTCAAATTCATACAATGGCAAAATATGCAAAGTTGTGCAATTTAATAATTTGTCTATTTTATAAACAAAATAACTTAGATTTTCCTAATTTAACCATTTAGTATCTCCATTCTTTAGTACCTCCCACTTTATTACTAAAAGATGAAACCTTTTCTTTGTTTTACAAACTTGGTATGCCAAAAGCCCAATTTATCAATATTCTAAATCATCAGTTTCCATTCCGGCTGATCTTACAAAGGCTGTGAGCCACAATACATATAACAGTAGGGGGGGGGGGGAAGGGTTGGCCAATTAGAATTTTTCTCTTAAAAAAAGAAGGGGGTTGAAGGGCCAAATTTTGCACAAAAAAGCTTGATTATTATCATTTTGTCAAAAAATTCTAAATTTCAGGGAGGCCAAGTTCTTACTAGTTACATCTTTGCCATAAACATTTCTAAGTTGCAAATCTGAAAAAAGTCCCTAAATTATGGAAACTCCCTTTTTCCTGTAAGTAAGTTTTTTGCCAAAAAGTCCCTGCTTTTTCCATGCAAAACCTGTTTGATAAGTTGCAACAATGGGTAGATATGTTGTTTGCCTCAGGCTGATTATTGTGAACCTATAGCTTCAACTTGAAAAGTAAAGATTTGAAAATTTACAAAGGGATAGTTATGAAAAGTTGTATAAAGGGATTTTTCCCTTTTGTAGCTGTTACTAATGAAAAAACAATGAATACGCAAATGGAAAAAAAAAAACATAAAAAAGTATTCAAATGAGTGAATGATCCTAAGTGAAATGTATTTGTGGTGGCATAAAAGGGCATTATATGGGGTTTATTTTAAAAAGAATAAAAATCTCAAAAAGACTGGTGTTTTTCCCACGAGAAGACCAACAGGGTCGTCTCGTAGGAGAAGACCAACAGGGCGACAATAAATTAGAATAGTCGCCAGACTGTCGACGATAGTGACAGTCTAATCACAATAAGTCTCCAGAAGAGGATATTTATGGCACAACGAAAGAGGGCATACAATTAGGGGATTCTGTGAATGAGAGAAAAAAAGAAGAAGAGAGAACGCTAGGTACAGAGAGCCAGAAGCATCACAGATAAAACTCTGACCAGGAGATGAAAAAAAAGGCATGCTGGTGTGCAGTTATATAACAATTGGTATGTGATGTTGATACGATTATACTGTGCGTGAGTGATGCTGATGGTGTGACCAACATGGCTGAGTTCACAATAACTTCGGCTCTTAATCCACACATCTGATTTGGTGAATATGCATTATTTTTCCTATTTTCTGTGAAAAGTGCCCCTATGTATTAGCAATCTAAATATCGCCTTATAATACCATATCTCCCCAGATTTCTATATCTTAGGCAAGGAAATACTTGCGTTTGTTGATTGTAATTATTAGGAAATAATATTAAGTATCCTAAATAAAATTATGTTAGCTTTCAGTTTAAATATGTTGAATTCTTTCCAGTATTGTGTGTACCCTTTCTGTATTTTATTTAGATGAATTACAGGAGAACTAGCCAGGTAGGTTAGTTTGCGGCACATCACTATATGATCACATTCGGCTTTCTTTAATGGTAATAAAAAATTACTTTTACCACAGACTACCACCACAGTATTCAAATGCATAGTATTAAAAATATATATATACAAATTTTGCTTGCCCTTTAGCAGAGTTGCCAACCTGGCAAAGTGAAAAATCAGGAGATTTATTCTAAGAATCAGGAGATTTGTTTTTGATTAAAAAACTAAATTTTAAAAGATCAGAGTTATATCAGCTGAAACTACATTTTGGAGGGAGAGAGAAAAAAGCATCTTTGGTGCTGTTTGTTGCCAGATATAGATATTTTTGGAACACACACACACAAAAAAAAAAAATCAATTTTGGGTCATGTCTTCTATTACGTAGTCAGTAACTTGTAAAAAATTTAGCAACATGAAAAATGTTAAGTTGGAAAGTTAAAAATTGTGGTCAATTTTTTACTCTTAAGTCATAGGAGGATTAAATAAAACAATGTCAAACGAAAAATAATCATTTTTAAGAGTGACGGAAAAAGATAGAAATTTCAATGCTTTAGAACATGAAGCTGCACCTCTTTCACTATTATACATTTGTCAGTGACGTCCAAACTTTATGATGTCACACATGCGTTGGTTTCTGGAACTAGTTTGATTGCAGGAAAGGGGAAAATGCTGAGAAGGGTTCCTTTCCACGACAAAACTTACAAAAAGATTTCAAATTCAAAAAATTGCATTATTCATGTGATAAATGATAAAAATCAGGAGAAAATGAGCAAATAATCAAAAATCAGGAGAAATGTATCCTAAATCAGGTTGGCAGGAGATCAATGAAAAATCAGGAGTCTCCTGCCTGAATCAGGAGAGTTGGCAACTCTGCCTTTAGGATAGCGCAACGCGAGATAAATAAATTATTAAAATAAATTAATTTGAGTACATAATATATAGGCTCAGTGAAAGTGTGATATATTTGATAGTGTATTTGATAATTAAAAGCATTGCTTGAATGTGTAAATCTTTAGAAAATAAAAGTAATTGTAATGGGATTTTATAACAAATCTTATAAAGTCACACCTGGGCATCCCTCAAAATTTGGTATCATTATTTTTAAGACCCATATTTAAAATTCATATAGCTATAAAGTAAAATGCTGCATCACAAACTTTTAACCCATTAAGGATTTTGTATGGGGATTTAGTATTCATGTAAGTTCAATAATGTGAAAGGGGTAGTCGCAGACTTATCAATACTAAATTTTAGCTCCGAGAAAAAATTTGCATGTATACATCTCATTATTAACATTCCTAATGAAAGCAAAACAGAATAAAAAATACAAAACTGCACAAATTTTTATGTTTGGTTTCCAGTCATAGGAAGTAAAAATTGTTATCACAATGAATGCATGAGTTTAAATATGTAACCTGTTGTATGGTGAGCAACAGCTTTAGCTAGCATAGTTTTCCCACATCCAGGAGGTCCATACATCAGAACACCTCTGGGTGGATCAATTCCAATTTGTTTATATAGTTCAAAGTGGGTTAGTGGCAATTCAACAGCTTCTCTAATTTCTTGCTTTTGGATGTCTAAACCTCCAATATCAGCATAAGTCACATCAGGCTTTTCATCTGTATGAAAGAAAGATAAGGCAATATTTAGATAGCGCCACATACACACACACACATACATATATATATATATATATATTTATTTATTTAATAACTTTATATATATTTAATATACAAGGTACCCACAAAAACTCATTTGCAAATCCCCCAAATTCCATGTCATTTCAAATCAGAATATGCATTATCAATCAGACTAGGTTGCAAAATCCCTGAATATTTATACAAGTGAAGTTCACTTTCTAAATAAATTAGAGAAAACATAAAATAGGAATAATCCAGCAACTTGATTAATTAGGTCTTAAAAATCCCAACACAAATGATTTTGCTAAGAGAGCACATACAATATTAATGACAAAATAATAATAATATTTTTAAAAAGTAAAATGTTATAAATAAGAAAATTAGGTGAAAAAAATTAATGCAGAAGAAAAAAATATATATATTTGATAAATATTTTTAAATACCAGAACTTCACATCCCCCTCCTCATTCAAATGCATAATATACACGATTTCATGTTCAAGAACACTTACATTCGTACTACTGTCCATAAATACAGAAAAAAACTTTATTTCCTTTAAATAGCTCGCCGGATTATCTTTTAAAATGTCTGAAACACTTTTAGTAAATTCAACACATGCATTTTTGTGGTGATAGCTTTGACCAGAATCAACACCATGATGCAGTTCTAATTCAACGAGTTTTGAAAATTTTGCAAACGAAATTTCTTTTTTGTCTATTACATATCAATCAATTTTCGTGCACGAATATTCATAGCCATGTTGGAAGCCATCGACTGTCCAATAGGAGTGTTTCTATAAAAGTCAGTCAAGGATAACTCCGGATTTTCAAATTTAGAAGAACTTGCTTAATGAACCTGGGATTTCAGATGTTTTTGAATGTTTTCTTCTTTCATTGTACTTGCCGAAGCCCCATCAATAAATGATTTATTGAAGTTTCTTACTGTCTTCAAAGACTTAAGATGATCATGACACAGTTTGCAGACAGTTTTCATTGATATTTTTTGTCATTTTCAACAGATTTCAGCCATTTGTTTTTCCAATCCAGTTCATTTATCCATTTTTTTAACTGTTAATATCTTGATACATGTGCTAGTTGACATGATTCATTTTAATGGTACGTGCCCTTAGGATAAATGAAAGAATGCGAATAAAATATATGACCCAGGTGGTCGCAAGTGCACAAGAGCATCTGCTCCTAAAGACTGGCACTAGCAACTGATACTAAATACATACAGCCACAGCAAGGGGAATTCTTCAGTAGCAGGAGAGCCCACTCGTCTCTGATAACATGTGCGAGACAGAAGGCGCACTGTCACCAAGTGCGCTGCTTGTCTCCTCTACTCTAGTCCAATAGCAGATTCAAGGGAGGGGCCTCTGCTTGGCGAGAGAAAGAAAACAAGTGAAATAAAAAAGCGATGACTATCTGAAAAGAATCTCAATTAGGAAAAAAATAGTGACTATTTGTAAACGGACATTTTATCGGGGTTGCATTTATGAGTAATGTCTGCTTGCATTGTTTGCAATTTTGTGAAGGAACAGCATACCTGCCAACATGCAATTTTTGAAAATCTTACAATACCACGGTGTCACGCAGTAACGCAATAAATATACCTACTAAAGATAAAATGTAATCAAACACATTTTTTTTTAAAAATTACTATTCAGATTTAGTACACTATTTTTAATACATATGCACGTATAGGAAAGGAGGGGCATTTATTTAGTATCTTTAAAGTGCAAATGCTCATAAGTAGCTGATTTGGCTGCTTTTAAAAAATCCTTATCAAAGTCTTGCTCATAGCAATGGCCTTTGAGTTTACTTTTTGCAATTAAAATGTCTTCCAAAGTTTCATTAGACAAAAAACTAGGAAATTGTGTTCTATTCTTCTTAACACTGCTAAACAAACGTTCACAAGCAGCATTACTGTGCGGTATAGTCAATATGCTTAGCATAACATTCGATAATCGGTCATATTTAAATTTCCCACTAGCAGCTGTTAATTTTCTCAATCTCAATTTTTAGCCCATTTTTTGTCTATTCTTTCTTCTGACTGAACTTCTTTAGGCAAATTATCAATTTGCAAATTGAAAAATTGAGATTGAAGCTCATCCCTGACTTCATCTACTGGCTTGCAAACATTTCCACATACTTCATGTGAGCACATATTTGGAAATAAATTTTAAAAATAAACTATATCTGAAAATGATTTGGCCTCACCATGGCACAAGTGGTTCTGCCACTGAAAATGGTAGATGGCTGAAGTGTGAAGGTCCCGGGCTCGGGTCCCATCGCGCGGCTGTCGATCTGGAGTTTTGGTAGGTTTTCTACAGATATAACGTGAATATGCGTTAGAACCCCTTAGAAAGTCCTCCTACCAAGGCACCCCCCTTGGCAGATCGCCCTAGTGTAGCTTTGTCATAATCACACACAACAACAACAACTGAAAATTATTTGTCTGCAAGATTATTTATGTTTGATACTTGGCAAGATTATTTATGTTTGATACGCAATTTTGATGTCAGTCGTATACACGGAGCAAAAAGCAAAATTGCATCCCCTTCGCGATTTGACGATACACGGATATTCCTTTAAGTAAGAATCAAGGAAAACTTGATTATATTGTTTATGCTTAATTTTCGAGATGTCAAATTAATATTTCACAACTTTAAACTACACTGGACAATTTCATCAACACGTGCATGAGCAACGTTTGTTTGTGATTGAAAGTTGTTCTTGCGCTTATGGATGGGAGCCAAGCAGTATCGGGAGGGAGATATTTCTAAACGAATGCGCATCTACCTCCGTGCATGCGCAGCAGCAAAATTTGTCAAAGCATAGACACTCGGCATATCGATTACGAACGCTCCCATCCCACTTCTCCTAACACGTCACAAGCCAAGCCGCGGATGGGAGGGAGAAAAAAAATCTGTGAGCCAATCATAGCTTTCGGAGATCGGAGGGAATTCCTGTTTCCCCTCTAAGCAGTTTTTTCTCTGGTTAACACAGCAGGGGAGGGGGGAGTTAGCGTAAATATGGGAAATAAAACGATCTAGTGTTTTTACGTTCGACGTAACGTCAATTGGTGATTTAAATTTTAAAATACTCCACAAAACCACTAAATTTTGAAACATAGTAAATAAAATCACATTAGCCTCAACTTTGCCAAAAAATCGTACAATTTTGTCTTGCGGCCGTACAACCGTACAGCTAAGCTAAAATCCGTACATTGTACGGCCAAACCGTACAAGTTGGCAGGTATGGAACAGTTACACATTGTGTTCTTTTAAGGGTTGTTTCAATCGATCGTATTTTGGCTACGATATCATTTTAATAGATAGTGTTTTGTAAAGGAGCTGTAAAACGATCGACCATCTCAGGGTTCCCGCTCGAGTGCGAGACCACGAGAATCTTGTATAAATTTCTTAAATCTCGCGCAAAAAATATTACAGCCCAAGGTATTCTCGCGCTGCAAAATATTCGCCACCTGCACGAGATTCTCGCATGCTGTTTGAAAGTTTAAAAACGCCAGTTTACAAATACAAAAATTTGTTTTTACTCTACGACTGTCAGATAACGAGTGTGCCGCAGCCGCATGAAGCGCCCCCCTTTCCTCTCTCGAGTTTTTGTTCAGAGATAACACGGTTAAATCATCGGAATGCAGAGGGGGGAATATTAATTAATGCTATCCGCGCTGAGCTGACGTGTTGATTTTTCTCCTCCTGCTTGCCAGCTGTAAAATGTTTTATTTTTGTATGTATGTCCATCGTATATGAGTTTTGAGAGCATTTCATCTGTTTGTTTTTTTTTATATACCACCACGATTCATGGAATTATTGATAACCTCTGGCAGTTTGAAATTTGCACCCCCCCTTCTGTTCTAAGTTTATTTGCGGTTCACAGTAAGAGTTGATCAATCTTTTAAGAAAAGAAAAAAAAAAAAGGGAGGGAAGCTGATATATTTTGGTTAAATGCCGGATAATCTAGCTTTTGCTGTAGTAAGAATTTGAACTTAACTATATCTGTTTTAACTTTTTCACACATATTTGTATCTTACCAACTCTGTAGTATAATAAGATTTAATATTTATATAAATATTAAGTTATTTTATATAATTTTATTATACTAGATAAAATATTATAGTCGTACCTGCCAACATGCAATTTTTGAAAATCTTACAATATACTGCGGTGTCACGCAGTAACGCAATAAATATGCCTACTAAAGATAAAATGTAATCAAACACAATTTTTTAAATTACTATTCAGATTTAGTACACTATTTTTAATACATATGCACATATAGGAAAGGAGGGGCATTTATTTGGTATCTTTAGACTACAAATGTTCATAAGTAGCTGATTTGGCTGCTTTTAAAAAATCCCTATCAAAGTCTTCCTCATAGCAATGGCCTTTGAGTTTACTTTTTGCAATTAAAATGTCTTCCAAAGTTTCTTTAGACAAAAAACTATGAAATAGTGTTCTATTTTTCTTAACACTGCTAAACAAACGTTCACAAGCAGCATTACTGTGTGGTATAGTCAATATGCTTAGCATAACATTCGATCATATTTAAATTTCCCACTAGCAGCTGTTAATTTTCTCAATCTCAATCTCAATTTTTAGCCCATTTTTTGTCCATTCTTTCTTCTGATTGAACTTCCTCGGGCAAATTATCAATTTGCAAAATTGAGATTGAGGCTCATCCCTGATTTCATCTACTGGCTTGCAAACATCATTTCCACATACTTCATGTGAGTACATATTTGGAAATAAATTTAAAAAATAAACTATATCTGAAAATGATTTGGCCTCACCATGGCACAAGTGGTTCTGCCACTGAAAATGGTAGATGGCTGAAGTATGAAGGTTCCGGGTTCGGGTCCCATCACGCGGCTGTCGATCCGGAGTTTTGGTAGGTTTTCTCCAGATGTAACGTGAGTACGCGTTAGTACCCCTTAGAAAGTCCTCCTGCCAAGGCACCCCCCCCTGGCTGATCGCCCTAGGGTAGCGTTGCCATAATCACACACAACAACAACTGAAAATTATTTGTCTGCAGATTATTTATGTTTGATACTTAGCAAGATTATTCATGTTTGATACCCAATTTTGATGTCGGTCCTATACACGGAGCAAAAAGCAAAATTGCATCCCCTTCGCGATTTGACGATACAAGGATATTCCTTTGTAAAAGAATCAAGGAAAACTTTATTATATTGTTTATGTTTAATTTTCGACATTTCAAATTAATATTTCACAACTTCAAACTACACTGGACAATTTCATCAACACGTGTTTGTGATTGAAAGTTGTTCTTGCGCTTGCGCTTACGGATGGGAGCCAAGCGGTATTGGGAGGGAGATATTTCTAAACGAATGCGCATCCACCTCCGTGCATGCACAGCAACAAACTTTGCCAAACCATGGACACTCGGCATATCGATTACGAACGCTCCCATCCTAAGGCTACTATAGGGGGGAGCTGACTTGCCCGGAATTTTGGTTCGAAAGTTGTGTCAGACCGCCATATTGGATCGTACGCCTATGTCATAAAATTTATGTTTTCTAATTGTTCAAGATCAATAAAAATGGTTGGATATTGTGCAGTGAATTTTTCAAATCGCACGGAAACGGGTTATCGCTTTTTAGATCCCCTGAAAAATCATGACAGAAGGAAAAAATGGATTATAAATTGCAGAAGGGAGAGTTGGAATCCAACTGCGAATTCAAGATTATGTGAAGTAAGTCTGAAATTATTTTAAAATGTAGTTTTAGTTTTGCAGTTATGTGTATAAATCTGTGATCTAACTGTTTATTTTCCTTTCAATTATTATATTCATACAAATTATACGCTATTTTTTCTCGTGTTGTTACTGTTAGGGTTGCCGTAATTATTACCTTTTAAAAGCATTTAATATTTACGTTAATTTGACTACCGATATCATAAAACTAAATTAGTACTTACATTAAAACAATAATACAACAATATTCATGGTCTATTAGTAAAGATTATTTAGATTTTGTCTTTTATAAGAACGTAAACATTCATGATCAAACTGTCGCCAACCGACATTTGTTTTGATTTTGAAACATTGTTTTTTCTCTACTCTACTCCTTACTCTAAGTAAATACGACATTGTTATTGATATATTATCCTGCTACTAAAAAAATACAAGCATGTGTTAGCTTTTTCTTTCAATTATTACGGGATAAATGGATTGATCGTATCCCGCCAAACTTTGGCGGCATATAATCTACATCAAAATGAAATTAATACGCGATAGTTGTAATTTGTAATAAAATTGGTTTAACTTATCACTTGAATTATTCTTCTTCAAAATTAAACTCATCAAATGACATTATAAAATGACGTTGTATTTTAATTATAGTAAAAGTTAAATTCAACATATAATTGGTAGTGTTTCTTTAGGGATATTTTAACAAAACTAGACATGATGCATAGAATGTTGTTGTGCTTTGTACCTTCAAAAGTATATATATATAAATACATTTCCAGTTTCACACAAAATGATTTGATACTTTTTCCCAATAATTGAATTGGCCTTGCTCTTCTGAAAAATAAAAACAAATTCTATTTTATATGTCTCTTTCAAATATCTACCTCCTCTAATTGTTAATTTATGTATTAAAAACAATGTGTTTAAATTAGTTTACATGTTTAAAGAAAATTGTGTCTGTATTGCTCGTTTAAAGAAAAACTGGATACCTTTCCTATTTAATAACACTAGTGTTATTTGACAGCGTATACTTTGAAAAAAAATTATTTTTGTCTCATAATTTATTTAAGTGACTTTGGGCCAAGGCCACTAGACTCTGTACGGTTGTTTTTCATATGAGGGGTTCGACCCCTAATAAGGCTTATTCGTCAAACAGGCATGATTTCCACTGACAAAAGCCTAAGATTTGATCCAATGCTACTGAGAAACACATTGCTTGGTTCTTGCATGTTTCTTAGAACATAAAAATTTAAATGTTACACTATTTTTAATTGTGTAAAACCTATAAAAACCTTGCATATTTGCCATCCAAGGCGATTTTTCATAATTTGGTGACTTACGTATACGTTTAGTTCATAACGATTTCTAAGAAAACAGTGCTTCATATGTTTTCTTTGATAAAATGTATGGAACAGCTAGAATATCTTGCTATCAATGGCGATTTATCATTATTTGGCAATTTACACATGCTCATAACCGATAATTATTGCTCATGTAAGGTTGTCGTGAAAACAATTATCCATACATTCATATACATAATGCTTTGCAGATTGGCTTATTTAGCACCACGAAATGTATCATCTCGTTGGCCTGGCAAATATCCAAGCTGTACAAAAACTGGTATAATGGCATGATTAACGCCGCTAATTATTTCTACAGGTGTCAAATACACAGGCTGTTCTAACTGGCATTGCTATGATCTGCATTTGAATTATTTTTTATTTTAAAAATGCTGGGTGTTAGCATTTTGGAATGCACACAATATTTAGATTCACCTTGCTTGGGGAGACAGCCGTGGTCCTACCTGATGCCAAAATTGTGCTTTTTAAATTAGTTATGTATTAGATAAAGGAATAATCGGTAATTTTAAACTTTGTTATCTGAGAGAACTTACTACTATTTGAAAATTGCGAATATTAAGTAACACACTTTGACTTATTTATTTCACATATTTTTTTTTTTAATTTGACACAAAATTGGTGTAATTCTACTTCATGTTTGTCAAATTCACAGTATTGGGCATACTTGGAATTCCTTTGTTGCAAAGGCATGAATGATTTTATGCTGGAGCAAATTGCTAAACCTGGCAACCATTATGCTTATTTTTTCAGTATTTTATTAATATCTTCTAAAATAATTAAAATTTTAAAATTTAAGTCAGCTTATCGACTTCCCTCGAATTTTCTGAATCCGTGGACACCTTTTTTCAAAACACAAATCCCCACAGTTTTGGTAGAGATAGCATGACTTTTCACAGTGGCAGCGGTGGCAGTTACTCTTTTTTAGAATAGAGAGAGATGTGCAAATAATTTAACTCGGTGATAAATGTTATTTTCAAAATGAAAAAGTCCAAAATTTGGACTTTTCAAAATGAAAAAGTTTAAAAATTATCATAAATCAAGAACCGTGTTTCTCTAGTCTTCAAAAATCATTCCTTAACAACCTTCGAAAAGTGATGTAATATAACACTGCCCCGTAATTTAGTAACACATGGAAAATATTTTGTTTGTACTGATATATCACTATGATCATGATTTTCAAAATTACAATTTTTTTTCCTTTATTTTTAATCTCTTTTCTTTCTTTCTACCTGCATAACCCTCTCTTGAGCAATTTTTTTTTTATCATCCATGTAGAATTTGCTAGCCACATTCATAAAGTAACTGACAAGATAAAATGACTTTAAATACCTATACTTGTAAAGTAATTTTAAAAAATGTCAGGCATTAAAGGATTTTGAAGCATTAAATGTCATTTATTTAGTATAAGACTATTAGTTTGCTACCTCTAATTATAAAGTTCTCTTAAAAAATGCACAACAAAGATATTTTTTAATATTTTCAGATTTGTTATGCGAATCAATACTCCACCCAAGAATGGAAAACATTGATGTAAGTGTATTTATTATGTATCTTTTTTTTTTTTTTTTTACCACATTATGATATTTGCTTTTTTTAATTAAAAAAACGACACATGAAAATTATAAAGTAAATAAAAAACTTTGTAAAAAACACACATAAGACATCCTCTTACCTATAACATCTTATAAGTGTTTTTTACAAAGTTTTTTATTTACTTTATTGTTTAACACCAGTATTTTGAGTGTTTTTTCCGACATGAAAATTATGACAACCACTAACATTCAGTCAACAAGCAGACAAGATACATAGCCAAGTTAGTAGTACTAAAATATCACTAAAACATTCTCATTTTTAAAAATGTTACAAAAAAACAGTTTAAAAGCTTTAGTTCAAAACACATAAAATTTTATAATTAAAACTTAAAAATGAAGTACATTTTGGCCAAGAGCAGGGGTCGAAATTTGTGGTTGCCCGCTTGCCCGGGGCAATCAGATTTTTAAACGGGCAAGTAAAACAAAAAGTTCAGCTGCCTCAGGCCAAAAAAATTAATAAATAAAATAAATAAAAAATCTGATAAAATGTTCATTTTTTAGAGATCTTTTAAACTAACAAAATTTTCTTTTTACTTTTAATAAGCGATAAAAAAAAGTGATTTTTGATGAAATTCAACATAGCCTACATGCATGCTCAGACAATGTCCAAAAGCTTCGGAAATGCCATTCGTATGTGTAGAGACGGGTTTTATGGGTTACCGTTTGTCGGCTCATTCCGACTGGTCATTAGAAAAGCCATAAATTTTTTTATTACAATGCCCAACAAGTGAAAACGGGCCAGAAAATGATTATCTGACAACCACTGACCACCAGCAGGATGTGCGTGGAGGGGGGGGGGGGAATTCCAGGAAAGTGTAAATCCTCACTCCTTTGTTCATTCCCTATTTCCCTAGGTGGAAGCATTGGTAGAAGAGGGAGAATTCTGTGAAATTCAAACAACAGCAAAGGGAAAGAAAAAAATGGGTTCCTTCTGAATACATTGTGAATATTCCTTTGCCAGTTAAAATGAGGTTCGAAAACTGATAACATTAACCAATGTAATGATCATATAAAGCGATAATTTTAACATACAAATGAATAGAGAAAATCGGGACCAAGTGATTTTGATAACAGTAAGCGATTGATAACATTAGCCGCGATCACATTAAGCGGAGTCCACTGTATATAGATATTTATCAATTTATTTTATATAATTTAAATATATATATATATATATATGTATATAGCAAAAATTAACGGGCAATAAACTTTACTTGGGGGCAATCAAAATAATTGCAGTGATTGCTCAAGGGGCAACCAAAAAAATCACAATATTCTACCCTTGGCCAAGAGTCACAATAAGCATAAAATATTTGGCACAAATTTATTGTTTTGAAAGTTAATGCTGTTCCGATGAAATGTAAATTCGTGTTTTATAAACGTTTTTTTCTTTGTTGGTTGGGGGGAATCAGTAATTTATATTAATATCAAGGCTTTGCAGAAATATGTGTTTGTTAATGGTTCTTCGAAGAATATTTAGTCTTAAAAACGAAACCTTTGCATAATTCTTTCTATAAAAAGCAGATCCTTCACAAATCAGTGTTTATTTTCAAAGTTATTCTTCTTGGGTCTTGGAACGCATCCCTCATGTAAGTCAAGAATCTACTGTATTTTAAAATTCCATTAATATATCCTTTAAAGTGTTTTATTAGTTCAATAATTGATGGTAGTTTCTTAATATTTTTTAATGTAGTGTTGAGTTATCTGGAAATTTCATGCTGCTTTCAAAGGAAAGCGGATTGAAATGAAAAATTTTCACAAATTTGACTGCAGTACCATCCTTTGTAATAATATGTTATTTGTTTTCAATCATTCAGATGTACCAAGACCTGTCCTTAAGCAACCGAAAAAAATTGGCATACTTTTTGTACAACACATAACCCAATAATTTATTTAATTTTTACAAAATAAAAATTTTCTGAGTGATAAACCTTGATATTCTCCTAAATTTAATTGTGTATTATTTTAAATGTTATTATAATTCTTTTTTTTTTTTTTAGGTTGATGAAAATGCTCCTGAATTGGATCAACAAACACTGATAAAGGAAAATGAAATTTTGAGAAAAAAGGTCAAAGAGTTAGAGGAGAAATTAGAAGCAGCAGATGCACGATTTCTGGCATTAGCGAGCAAAGTAAAAACATCCAGTCTTTGTGTGATTCTTCTGATTTGACCTCCAAGCTGCCCGCTGCAAGAGCACATTCATCTTTTGAAATTTTTCAACTGCATCTCTTGTATCATTCTTTTCATGAATGAATCATGGACATTGATGTTCACTCTTCAAAGTACATGGAGTCATCGACTCTCCAGTCTGCATCCATACTATGGTTTTTAATCCAAAAAAATGTTTTAAAGTCTTCTGGACCACTTCGTGACATTCAAGAAAAAATTCTTTAACAAAAGATTCAAGAAAAATTTTCAAGAAAAAATTCTTAAAAAAAAGTCTTCTGGACCACTTTGTGACAATTCAAGTTACTCTTTCCTGTCTATAGCATCGCGAAGCTGCCTGTTGCATGAGCACATTCATCTTGAAAATTTTCAACTGAATCTCTTGTATCATTCTTTTCATGAATGAATCATGGACATTAATGTTCACTCTTCACAGTAAAACAAGCCGTCGGCACTGTAGTCTGCATCCATACTATGGTTTTTAATTCTAAAAATTTTTTTAAACTCTTTCAAGACATTCATGACATTCAAGTTACTCTTTCCTATCTATATCCTGAAACTGCCTTATGCATAAAGAAAAACATCCAGTCTTTGTGAGATTCTTCTGATTTGACCTCGAATCTGCCCGCTGCGAGCACATTCATTTTTTGAAAATTTTCAACGTCATCTCGTGTACCAATATTTCATGAATGAATCATGGACATTGATGTTCACTCTTCATAATACACAGAGTCATTGACTCTGCTGTCTGCGCATTTCCGGATATTTTTTTCCTAACTTGTGCTTATTTCTTTAAAATTGAAATTGATATTAAAAAGAAATGTATTAGGTTTTAAATTGAAATGATATTCTATGCTTGGGCCTTTTTGGCCTTTTCAATATGAATCTAAGTGGTTGCATCGGCACCATGATCCAACAGCGAAAAATCTTGCTTCGAGAAAATAATGTGTTTAAAAGTAGTGTGTTGAAGTAAAAACATATTATGTGTTAAAATAATATGTTTTTACTTCAGATTTTCTGAATAAAGCCAAAAAAACTAAAGCTGCTTCTTTGAAGTCAGCACAGTCAAAGTGAGTTTTTTCAAGTCAGTAAGGTGGTCATAATTAATAAATTGTTAGTCACCAGAAATCTAGAAAATGGTGTATTAATTGATTTATTTGCCTTTTATTCAACAACTTCATTTTCTTTTATTGTTCTTAACTTTATTTAATAAAACTTCAAATCAGTAGTTAATTATATTTAACCTTTTCTGTGGAATTTTAGAAATTAAAAATGCTATAAGGGTAAGTATGTATCCAGTATCTGGCTGATTTTTTAATATCCGAAATACTGTCGTATATCCGATCTACCAGATATCGGACTGCTCTGCTGGATATCCGGCTGTATACTACTAAGGTTTATTCAAATTAATTATTGATTGATGACAGTAGTATGGTTGAACATTAAATTGATGCTTCTTAAAGTCCTCAATAATAAGTAAATAAGATTTTGATTGCATTCGTCAATTAGCCTCTTTCTTGTCTATTTCCTCCCCCCACACCTTGATTTCTTTTTTTCATTTTATGTGGATGAATTAATTGAAAAACGATGTTTATTTGCTCATTGATCTTGGCTACTGTTCTAGTATAAAGATTATTTATTTATTTTTGCCATATTACAAGTTTTTCAGGTAAATATTGTCTTATCTTGGCTTCAAATTTCAGATATTCAAAAGTAGAAAAATCATATTGGCAATTTATTTCTATCTATACAATTTTAAACCACAAGTTTTAAAATCTTTCCACAGTTTATTACAGAACAAGTGTAAAGATTTTTCATATTCTCCCCCTACTGCAAACAAAAATTAAGGATGTAAACTGAATTGCCAAAATTTTTAAGGATCATATGGAATGAAAATAAAATTAGCTACAAAATACTTACCCTGCTTGTGCTAGCATTCACTTTTTCAGAATGCTAAAATTTTTATATTTTTGCTGTCTGAACAAATGTTATTCGATTTTCCTAGCCTTTAAATCCAAATTCTACAAAGTAAAATAAGGATATAAAATTCTCACTTTTTACACATTAATTTCTAAGAAAAGTTGTCATTCTTCATTTCGAGAATTTGACTATTCCTGCAGGCATCGGCAAAAATTAGAGAATGTAATGAAAACAGTCTGGACATATATGAATTTAAAATAGTTGAATGTTATACAGTAGAGAGCCAGAAATCTGCACAGCTTGGGACCAAGGCTTGTGCAGATTTTAGGATTTTGTGGATTTCAGGCCCATAAAAGATAAATAATTACATTTCTGATTTTAAAAATGTAGAATACAATGAAATAAAAGCACTGTCAAAAGTATTTCATTTATATTTTCAAATTAAATAAAAAAGCATAGGAGAAAAAAGGAAAAAATTACATGATGACTAGAAAAGCAAATTGTTTCAAAATTTCCTTTTCTAATTTTGGAAACATGTTCTATGGTTATTTGTTTTAAAATATTATTATTTTTTTTTATTTTCAGCTTCATTCTTTTATTTATATATTTTTGCAAATTATATATTATCAATAAGTCTTGTTTTGTTGAAGAAATTTGCTGTACTAAAAACTTAAGGTATTCTTATCCTAACTTTTATCAAATGGATTGTATTATTATTATTACCCAAATTTTCATCATCATCATCAGAAGCATGTTTATCTGGATTCAAGACACTTTTGAACAATTTCATCACTGGCAAATGACTGCAAATTTCATTATTTATATCAGAGAAGTTGTGCGGATTTTTGGCCGTCAACTGTAATAGGTTCTTGATTTTGTTATCTATTAAAGGTGAAAACCAAATTTTATGTACTAAGTATTTAAAAATGGCAGAATAATAATCTCCACACATTAACAAATTTCTTCGTTGATTGAAATATTGCAACAGCTGAGGTTTAATAATGCGAAATTTGGGACGAGTTTTTTTTAGCAAAAGAATTATTTGACCTATAAATTACGGTTATAAATAATGTTATTCATCATAACAAAATAACACTAGAATGCTTTTCTGTTTTAAATTTTCATTAAATTAAATTTTAAAACAACTACAACTGAAAAAAATTAATAATTGTATAGTTCAACAAAGTTTTCTCTGGTAGTTAATATAGCATATTTTCAACCATTTTAAATGTTTAAGAAGTTAAATCTTATTGAAACACCAATTATAAACACGTTTGAAAAAACAAAAAATTACTATAAATTATCTCGAATATCCCCTTATGTTTATTACTTTTATGATTATTCAGTACTATTAATTTATTCTTGTATAATTAAAAAAAAAAAAAACGGTTGCTGATTAAAGTTTAATAACTTATACAAATTTATTTTATGTATAGAAATTTAATAATCAGTCCAAAATTCTTATATAAATTATATATATAAATGTAACTATTAAAAAAACTTTCTTAAAGTTATACCAAGCCGATAAGGTAAATATGTTCAAAAAAGAAAAGCGTAAAACACAAAACTGAGCGCGCAAACTGATATACAAAAAAGATTGCGAGCTCGTAAAGAAAACGACGCCAACAACGCGATAACGCGCCAAGCAAAACAACCCCCGCTTCAGCAGTTCGACCCAATATGGCGGTTCGGTCGGCCTGTGTGTAAAGGGGTTCTATCCCATCCCACTTCTCCTAACACGTCACAAGCCAAGCCGCGGGTGGGAGGGAGAAAAAAAATCTGTGAGCCAATCATAGCTTTCGCAGCATCGGAGATCGGAGGGAATTCCTATTTTCCCTCTCGGGTTAACAGTAACACAGCGTATCAGTGGAAGAAGCATAAAAGGCAGAAAAGGTAGGGGAGGGGGGAGTTAGCGTATATATGGGAAATAAAACGATCTAGTGTTTTTACGTTCGACGTAATGTCAATTGGTGATTTAAATTTTAAAATACTCCACAAAACCACTAAATTTTGAAACATAGTAAATAAAACCACATTAGCCTAAACTTTGCCAAAAAATCGTACAATTTTGCCTTGCGGCCGTATAACCGTACAACTAAGCTAAAATTCGTACATTGTACGGCCAACCCCCCCCTTCTGTTCTAAGTTTATTTGCGGTTCACAGTAAGAGTTGATCAATCTTTTAAGAAGAAAAGAAAAAAAAAAAGGGAGGGAAGCTGATATATTTTGGTTAAATGCCGGATAATCTAGCTTTTGCTGTAGTAAGAATTTGAACTTAACTATATCTGTTTTAACTTTTTCACACATATTTGTATCTTACCAACTTTGTAGTATAATAAGATTTAATATTTATATAAATATTAAGTTATTTTATATAATTTTATTATACTTGATAAAATATTATAGTTAATAATTCTTTTGCTTAGTTAAACTGGATGTGATTCTTTGAATAAATTTGAATATTCATTAACTTTGAATATCTATTAACAATTCAAGTGCAAATTTAAGCAATCTTATTAGAATAGCTGATAGAAATATTAATTTAGAAAGTTTTCCATATGATCAAGCTGTAAAAATTTTTAATGAACGGAAAAATCGGTGTTATTGAAATTGTACTATAAATAAATAAAATGATGTTAAACAATATTTATGTTCTCAGTTAACTTTCAGAAATCTCACTCAAAATTTTTGGATGGGTGAGAAATCTCCTCCAATTTTTTTTTTTTCTAATGGGAACCCTGGACCATCTTGACTGTGATGATCTCCGTAATGGAAGGGGCAGGAGGAGTGAGAAGTTTTGGCAAATAAGAGTGAAAACATAGACATACCACAGCAAAAAAAGGGGGGGGGGAAGGACTGCCAAGCATTGAAAGGTTGCTGGGCGCCACCTCAGACTAGAGGTGGGAATGGATAAAATAAGAGAAATTCCACTTGCACTCAAAAGTAAAACCGCATGAAGTATTCCAAATACTACAAAGCATCGGGCTGTTTTATTGGGCTTTAATGGCTTTTTAAAGTGCGGCAGTAGGGGGGACACTACAGAGAAATACTTTTGTTACGAATTTTCGGGGCAACCCGCTGCTCTGGGGCTTAAAATGGTTTAAAATTCGTATTCTACGCTTCAAATAGATAAATTTTGCTTTTTGTTGCATCAAAATCGGCCAATTAGAACCGGAGATACGGAGGTTTCGCTTTCCCATATGTTTTTCTATTGGCTTCTAGAAATCTCGAGAAATATTAGTCCTAGAGCTTAGATCTCTTCACTTTTGAGGACTTATTTTTGGCGCCAAATTCGGCGATATTTCGCCAAAAGTCGCCAAGCTTGGCGACTTTTTGGTCATTTGGCGTGATTTTCCCAATGGGGCCTGGAAGTTGTTTTTCCTGCATTAAAAACGCATAATAACCTAACATTTCTCTTCTATGACGTAATCGATATTCTCGCTTTATGTAGAATCTTCAAGAAATATACTCCTCTAGAAGCTTCCCGCAGTTTCTGCCTCCTCTATTTAAACCGGCGCGTTGCCCCGAGTATTCATTGTTGATCAAGCTTTGGGAGAGTAAATACGCTTGCTTTGTGATAGAAGCTGTGTTTCGCGCTGTTTGTGAAGCTTTGAATTTAAGTGCTGTGTGTACATTTTTCATCGCTGAGTCTTGAGAGACTGTTAGTGTTATTTCTCGTATATTTTCACTGAATTTTTGCCAGTGAAAGTGTTCTATTTTGTGTGAGACACACAGCATTAATTGTGTACAGCTGATTGTTCTACGAAGTTCTTCTTCGAAGTTCTACGAAGTTCTTCTTCGAAGTTCTACGAAGTTCTAGTACGATTGTTCTAGAAGTAATAAAGCTTGTGTTCCATCCTGACAAGTGACTTTTTACTTGAACTTTTTACACCAACTGGACTTTAGAACGACGAACCCCAGGAGTAGCAGAGTAATTCTGCAACACTTTCGATAAAAGCAAGGTCGCAGGCAGGAAAAAAAGGATGCTAGACTGAAATTTTGTTCATTACTTTATTAATGTAAGGGGCACATTTCACTTTCTTCTCTCTGCACACTAACAGGTGTCCTGTCCAGAATTACTTGTCACAGAGAAGCAGGATTCATCAGAGAACATCACTCTCGACCAATTTGCTGATCCAAATCAATATAATCTTTACACCATCATAACCTTTCTCAACAATGGAACATTAAGAGGACGCACTAAACATGCTTGTGTGCATACAAACTAACCAATTTAATCACCGTAAAATGGTTTTGGCAGATACACATGTGTCATGCACTATTAACAATGCCAATGTCATCAACTATTTCACAAGAAGTAGAATTTCTCTTCTTTTTCACCACTAGGAATACATATAGGTCACCATGAGATGCGACTTTCATTCCATGACTACCAGCACATTTTCATGGCATTTCAACATTTAGCAACCTTCTTTTAGGCAAGATGACACTTTTTGATAATCTCATTGCTGCAACCACAGAAGTGACACTTGACCTGCTGTGAAAGATTCAACAACTTACCCATGACTGTAAGCTCTTGAATGATGCCTAGTAGACATTCTGCACTAAATTATTGCTGTATTTAAATAATTTGCAGGTAAATTTCACAGAAATATTTCACCAAATATATAACTTCAGATAACATACAAGTTTAGATAACAAAAGTCAAAAATTAATTTTTTATAGAAAATTTATCTAAAAAAATTCTTTATCGCATTAATTGTAACATTACCTGCTCTTAACATAGAAATGCTGCTATCAGCCTCTGGAGGTAACACATCAACTAATGCATTGCTATGTTTGTGTAGAGCAACACTTGAGCTGGGCTTCAACAATTCTCTGTCAATAGTCGACAATATGCGGACATAATAATTTGAACCTAAGGAAAACAGATACAGGATATTATTAACATAAAAAGTTACAACATTCATGAAAATCATTCAATACAAAAACTAAAGAAAGAAAAAAAATGGCTACCCTTACCTTGAAAATAAATATGGAAATAATAATGGAAATCAAAGCAGCATTCAGAAAATTATAAAAGGGTAGCTAAATATTAGCTTGTTGACCAATTTCATCAATAATTTTTTTCCCAAAACAATGCAATTTAGTTAATTATATAAACTAGATCTTCAATTGCTGTTTGTATAGATTGGATCCTTGCAATAGCATACATTTCATACTTACCAACTTTTCAATTTGAAAATTAGTACAGTTTAACCATATACTATTTTTATATGCAGTAATTTAGGAAAAATAAAATCTTTCAAATCAGCATAATTTTTATTCAAAATAGCTCTAATTAATTATGACTTTATTACAGAATGACAAAAATGTTTTCAACCCAAATAACTGTCAGCATGAAAAAAATACTTGAAGCTCAGAATACTGGATATTATTTTAAGTGGAAATATTAAGAAGCATCGAGATCAGAGCTCCTATATTTTTTTTCTTTTTACAGCTTTTCAGATATTATATTTTTCTGTTGTATTAAATTGCTTTTTTCCTTGAATTATGTGTAATTAGTATTGCATAAATTCTTATTCCTTAATTACACTTAAATATTACATTAATAAAATACATGAAATTTTAAATGAATATTTCTACTAAAAGGAAAACTTGAATGTAAAGTTTAATTTACTAATTTTCATTAAAGAAAACAAATATATTAATACTAAAAAGATAATTTAAGTAATTCTAAATACACTGACCTCTCACTTATGTGTGGACAGAAGGGACAACAAGAAAAATGTGCATAAGTGAGAGACGTGCATAACAAAAAAACTTCTAAAATGAGCATTAAAAGGAAATATCAGTACATTGAGCTATATCATATTGTTAATTAATACTATGTATACATTAGAAAATGCAAACAAGATAACATACAGAATGATTTTTTTTCTTCTTTTTTTTTTAATGAATAATGCTACTTTTGGTGAACACCAAGAAAATAGAAATGATTCATACCCAAATTTAGTTTATTACTATTACTACTTTCTTATAAAATAATTTAAAATCTAATATTAAATAAAAAAGGGTGAAATTCTTGTGATAAACAACACCTGCGTAGTTGAAAAATCTAATTTTCGAAGAGAACATTTCTTTTGCGAACCACATAAGTGAAAGGTGCTTTCTTAGTACAGTGCATAAATGAATGAGAATTATCATTGTTTTCATGTGTTTCGTTGGGACTGCAAAAAAAAGTTTTTAAGTGAAAAATGTATATAAAAGAAAGCATGTACAAGTAAGATATTACTGTACATAAGGTAAGGAAAAGGGAACTTTGTAATATAGAAGAACGAAAAGCAATTATAAGGGGGGAGGGATAATTAGAAATGTTAAGGTTATTTTTTGTATGCTTTCACAAACCTAGCCACAATATTCTTTGTTTCAACATTTAATTCTTTTTTGTTTCAACAATTTCAATCATAGCTGAACCTGCTCTCTTAAGTTGCTGTTTTTTTTTTTTTTTTTTTTTTTTTTTTTTGTGTGTGTGTGTGTGTGTGTGTGTGTGTGTTTTCTTACAGTGAAAGTAATTTATATTTAAAACAGGAATAAATTTTTATTCTTATGGCATCAGAGACTTCAGTAAAAGAATGCTAAGGATGAAATTTTATTCTCAAGAGTGATGAAAAGATTAATATTAGGATGCTGAAGCATAATATACTTATTGGAGTTTGTGCCTCCAAAAAATTCAAACTACTTCATATCAGTGAAATGGCAGAATTCACCAATTTGAAATAGAAAAACATGCAGAAGTCTACTGACCTCAAGAAAGTTTTTATGCATGCTTTCACAAACCTAGCCACAATATTCTTTGTTTCAACATTTAATTCTTTTTTGTTTCAAATGAAATAGAAAAACATGCAGAAGTCTACTGACCTCAAAAATAAACAAAATTTAAGATAATCTCATGCTTGCACTACCTCTAAAGAAAAAAAAACAGGGGCTGGGCTATGCAAGAAACACACATTTTGAGAGCTGGGCAGTTGTAGAAAAGCACATTTCAGAGGTTTAACTTTTGTATGATTTCCTTAATAATTAGTACAATTGTATAAACAATATAAAATCAGTACATGGTACGAAAAAAATCACACAATTTGAGAACTGCAAAGCAGTAGTCACATAGACAGACAGCAATGTTACCAGATTGGAGGGATTCCCCCCACACACACATACACAGATTCAAGGTGATTTTTATCCTTCGGGGGGGGGGGGGGGGGGGGGGGGGGGGTTCTTGAGCAGGTGGGGTAAATTTGGGAGAGGGGTGGGGAGAATTGAAATCGGAGGGAGCTAGGTCAGCATGTAATAAGCCAGGGTTGGCATGGTTTAAACCGATTGGTTTAAACCATGGTTTAAACCAAAAGGTTTTTTACTCAAAAAAACCAATTGGTTTTTTTAAAAGAATAATTTAAAATTACGAATACTACAGATAGAATTCGTTCTAATATATTTTTAAATTATCCTCATAAGTATCAAGAATAAGTTTATTATATCACTCTCGATACCTTATTGTTTTATAATTATTAAAAATTATTAATTAAACTTAAATTATAGGCTGCATTTTTAACTTGAATAATGCTTGATACTTGAACTTTTCCAAAATAGAGGTTTTGTGTTTTAACAACTTATTTCTAAACCTTAAAAATATTATTTTGAACTAGTTATCGCCATTATTACTGATGAATCTAAGAGCAATATTCCATGTAAAATGTAGTAAACAATTACTATTGTATTATATTATACTAGCTGCCAAGGTGGCCAGCTTCGCCCCCCCCCCCCCCATATCTTACCATATATATTCAGTCAGTTTTGTCTAAATTATCGGAGTCCTTTCAACAAAAATCATATTTCATGGTTTTAACAGTATTTGTCATGAAATGTATTTAGGTTATGGTTGCTACAAATTTTAGGGGTATCATGACAAAAGCTGATGGTGACAATGGGACATGTGAATAGATCCGAAAGATTTTGGGGTCCTCATCATGGCATAGTGGTAATGTCACTGAAAATGGTAGATTTCCGAAGTGTGAGGGTCCCATCATGCGGCTGTCGATCTAACGGTCTGGAGTTTTGGTAGGTTTTCTCCAGATGTAACGTGGATACGCGTTAAAACCCCTTAGAAAGTCCTCCTGCCAAGGCATCTCCTATCCTTGGCAGATCACTCAGAGTACCGTTGCCATTAATCAAACCAAAAAGAAACAATTTGTTTTTTCGTGTATGGAAACACGAAATGGCTAAAATATACTTCAACCCATTGCAAATGAGTTTTTTTTTAAATGTGCAATAAACGTGAAGTAAAAAAATCCGAAAGATTTTGCTTCTTTGCACATACATTGTTATTTTTTAATCTATCTACTGCGTGACACACGTAACCAGTAACGAATAGGCTTGCTTCACTTGATGTCATTGAACTGTTAATCTGGATTTTTACACGTGTGTTATTGTTATTACGCTAATGTTTACCTCTAGTTCGTCGATTTTGGTACCGCATACATTAGCGTATTATATATGTAGATACTAAATATAAAAAAATCTGATGTGTCCAACACATGACTTCCTTGCACGTCTATTAATTCAAAAATGTTTTTTACGCACTTCCTCTAAACTTATTTGTTTGAAAGAGATAAAATATCAATAATAGTAAGGTTTAGCGATTTCTAGCCAAATATTTCGATATCGCCAAGCTGAGTTCAATTTGAAAGACTTCCTTCTGACACTTTATTTGGCGATATTTCACCTAAAGCCGACAAACTTGAGATAGTTTGCGAGATTTTGGGGATAGTCAAAGTAGTCATTGACCACAGACTTTCAATGAATTGAATGCATCCATACACCTTAATGTATTTAAAGTCATTTGGCTCACCCTGTAAATAAATTCCCAGTCGATTGCTGTCAAAAAAGATATTGAAAACAGTTAGATATTATATATAATACAGTGCTAAATACAAAAGTTTAAAATTCTACAGGTTAAAGTTTTAGAGTTATACAAAATACGAAATAATTTTTGGCGCCAAATTTGGCGATATATCGGCGAAACTCGTCAATGTCGACGGCATTTGGCGAGATTTTAAGCATGGACCAACAATGACAGATTATCGCCAAATTTGGCGATAATTCGCCAAAACTTGCCAAGAACGATGACAAATGGTGATACTTTGGGCATGGACCAAATGACTGACTATTGCCAAATTTGGCGACATTTCGGCAAAACTCGCCAAGGTCGAGGACAGACGGCATGTATTTTGGGCATGTACCAAACAATGACTGACTACAATTGTATTATATTGAAGATGTCCACAGACATTAAAGTACTGAAATTCTTTTCGGTGGTCCTGTAAAGAAACTCCAGTAGATTGGAACCAAAAATCGAGATGCACAACTAGATTTTACAACAATCTTATATATGAAATTTCATAATAGTTTTTGAGATTTGAGAGTTAAATATGCACACACGTACACCAAAAGTCGCCAAGCTTGGCGACTTTTGGCATAGTTCTTGAGGGAGGCACGTGACCGTGGTCGGATCATTACCTAACTTATGTGGCAGGACGGCATTGTGCTTGAAATGGATGAATGCCCCTAAAATTGCCATTGACCGTAATGTATTGGAAATCTTTTAAGTGTTCCTGTAGCTGAACTATAAATGATAAAGACACTTTTTTTAATGGAGAAATTCATTTTCTAACTCTTTACAAATATATCACTTCTGAGTCGTTTGAAATAGCCCAATACCTCTAAAAAACGCTTTGATGAATGTCGGCCCATCGAGCGTAATGTATTTCGAATCTTTTAGGCGGTTCTGTAGATAAACTGTCCAGTCGAATGGAACCAATAGGGGAGGTGCACAACTAGATGTCACAACAATCCTAAATATAAAGTTTCAACATTCTACACCTAATAGTTTTTGAGATATGCGAGTTTAATGAATTTCCGCCCATTGAGCGTAATGTATTTCGAATGTTTTGGGCGGTCCTGTAGATAAACTATCCAGTCGAATGGAACCAATAGAGGAGGTGCACAACTAGATCATAGAACAATCCTAAATATGAAGTTTCGACATTCTTCGCCTAATAGTTTTTGAGATGTGCGAGTTTAATGAATTTCGGCCCATAGAGTGTAATGTATTTCGAATCTTTTTGGCGGTCCTGTACATAAACTATACATTCGATTGTGACCAAAAGGGGAGGTGCACAACTAGATCATAGAACAATCCTAAATATCAAATCTCAACATTCTACGACCAATAGTTTTTGAGATATGCGAGTTACATACATACATACGTACGTACAGACGGCATGGAAAAACTGACCACAATAGACTCGCCGCTGGTCAAAATGAGTTGCAGACGCGTTAATATGATCGTGCATGCTAGCCTACGATGAGATGCATCGAAAAAATTCTTTAAATTAAATTTAGAGGTAGTCAAAATCGGTTTTTTCGTCGAAATTTGGCCCCCAAAATTTTTCGGGATCACATTACTTCCTTTTACTACGTACAAGGAAGTAAAAATAGTATTTCTCTAAATAAAATATTAAAATTGAATGATTTCAATGTCCACATAAGTATAGCAACAATTTTTTATTTACTTTGTTTTAATTATTTTTAGAAGAAATATTAATTTCTATTTGAATATTTTACAAATAATTTTATTTATAAATATGTAACAAGTAATTATAAAAGGATTAAAAAAAAACCCAAGAAACCTGGTTTAAACCAAAAAAACCCGGTTTTTGGGGTTTTTTTCAAATAAACCGGGTTTTTTTCCAACCCTGTAATAAGCAGAATTAGCAAAACTGCTTCAATCTGGCAATACTGGACAGGCAAATTAAAATTACTCTTTCTTTGCAACCCAATATAATTAACCAATGAGAATACCTTTGTAAAAGTCAGCTATAACATTAGTTGAAGCAATTGATTTATATCATTTGAAAAGTTTGCAATAAAACCAAACCTAAGTTTTATCAGAAATCAAGGTTGTTTTTTTTGTTTTTTGTTTTTTTCTGGTAACTGTAATTGCCAAAATGAATTTACTAAATGAACAAATAAAGTAAATAATTTTACGACAATGAATAATTTGATTAATAAATGTAAGAAATAAATGAATAATTTAATTACTAAAGTATTAAAATTAATAATAAAATTTTTGACAATATTTTAAAAAGTACTGCTATTTTCATAGCCTAACCATAAATCAAGAAATTTTAAGGAGAAAATGCATAAAAAATTTCAGTCAAAAAAATAGCAGAATAGAAAAATCTGAGGCTCTCACTCTGAAAATTTTAAAGGGGTCCTTTTATAGATTAAAGCTCTGTATATTGCAAAGTTATCTTTTTGTAACTAGTGAAGGATGGCATATGTTTATGATACCCAACTAACTACTTTAATCAAAATCAGAAATTGAACAGTATTTAGTGTTTATAATAGAATAATTATAGTAAATATAATTCACTATATAAAAAACTTTAAAAAATGAATCGGGTAAATATTTATTTACCTGTAGTTGAACCTACAATGCCAGTATTTGGATCAACAGCTTCAAGGAATTGACCAATTACTAAAGGAACACTCTGTATACGCTTAACTTCTTCTTGTGCATGTAAATATTCCTTTTTTAAGTTCTTTTGCTCATCTTTGATATATTCTTCTTGTACTTCTAAGAACTCTAATTGCATTTGCAGTTTCTGAAAATCCAAATGAAACATTAGCAAAATGCTTATTGCAGTCTCTTTTTATTAGAAGGATGTAAGGAAAGGCATTAAAAATTAGTAACATAATTTCAAAATGGGAAAAACAATATTGCACAAGATCTTTGTCTTAATAGCTGCACAATAGGGTGGTCACAAGTTATATGGGGAAAAATTTGTTTAATGTTATTTTTTGGGGCACCCCCCTAAAAGTTGCCAATGGACTAGAAAATGAGATCGGTAAAGTTTTAGCTCAATTGCATAATATTAACCCGTGCCGCATCGAGGTTGAATTCTCGAAAAATTGCGATTTTTGCCCAAAATGTGAAGTTTTTCCTTCATTTAGTATAAACTATTTGCTCTACAAACCTCACTCATGTTTTATTTCATAAAAAATGTTTCTGTTTCGAACTTTTACTCTCAACAAAACCAATATTTAATGGCATTCAGAGCTTTTTTGGTCAGTTTGTGAGTCGTAGCACCAAAATCTACATTTTTGTAAAATTAGTGAAAAAAAATAAATTAAGAATTTTAAATACTTTTCACCGTTTCTTGTATTATTTGCATCAATAAACAAAAAATAAATCAAGAATTTTCGTAACTTAAACTACAATTCATGAAATATTTTTATTTATTTAGTTTGCATTTCTGTGCTTCAAAAGAAAGATCTTGATTTGTATTTCAGTTGAAGCACATCTAAGTCAAACCTCTCAGATTCACTTTATTAAAATGCTATTTTTGTTACCTGTTATTATTTACTTTTAGAATGGACATGGGTGCCCATACGTATTGGCAAGGAGGGGCTGTGCCTCCCCTAGCTACCATATTATCATTATGATTTTCATTTCAAGTGGTTTAGCACTAATATATAGTATCTTTCCGGTGCAGGATCCTTGACGTGCTATAAGACTCCGAAGACAAGAATTTCGAAAACCAAGAATTGATCTCATCAAAAGCAGATTTTAAAATTCTGATTTAGAGAGTGCTGTTGTTCACTGGGATGGAAAAATGCTTCCTCATATTTTTAATAAAGAAATTGTACAGAGAAAAGCAATTTTAATTAGCTGTGGCGATGAAGAACAGTTAATAGGAGTTTCTCAGCTTGAAAATAATATGAGAATAACTCTCAGGCAAAAGCTGTACTTACAGCAGTTGAAGAATGGGAGTTGGTAAAATTCAGGCAATGTGTTTTGATACCACCGGTTGCCTTAGGGGAACGTGTATTTTTTGCTGCAGCAATTACAGGATTGAAATCATCTATATTTACCTTGTCGCCATCATATTTTAGAAATCATCCTAAAATCTGTTTTGATTGAAAAGTGGGCAAAGCTACTTCTCTTCATCCAGAAAATTAAAAAAAAAATTCAGATTGGGTGGTCTAAGTTAGACAAGACAAAGTACAAAACTGCTATCGAAGATGAAACTATTACATAAAGAATACAGAATTTGGAAGAAATTTCAAATTTTTTTGCAGAACATTTAAGAAATCAACAGCTCAGGGATAACTATGGAAAAATAACTAACTATAGAATAATAACAGGGATAACTAAAGAATTAATCCAACATTATTTAATTTTTATAGGAGTCTCCCCAAATTGACATTTATTTCAGAGTAATCTGGTGCTGTTCATTATGTCAGGTGTATGTCTAAGGCAATTTATTGTCTCAAAATACTTCTTTTCAGACATCATGTCTCATTAACAGATTTAGAAAAAGGAGCTATTAAAGGCATTTGTTTATTTATAATAAATATTTATGTAAAGGCATGGTTCAACACTCCCACTCAGAATTTAGAAGACTCAGAAATTATTAGAATCGCTTGTTCAATCCTAAAAATTTGATAAAGAGTCTGCAAACAAAGAGCTATAAAATGATAAGCCATCTTTGATATCTTAACTTGGAGCAAGTTGCATTTTCATTTTTTGAAGACAATATGGCAAAAAAAAAGTCAAAATAATCATGGTTGTAAAATTAATTGCACTTGAAAAAGAAACTGATGATGATGATGATAAAGATGTAAGAGCAACAATGTTTCAACGAAGTGGATCATTTATTGGACAAAGAAGTTTATTCTTTTTATTTCATCTCGAACAGTAATTTTTTTAAGAGATTTAATTTTAATATGTAATTTTTGAATACTGATCCCGATTTATGGTATGAAAATCAGTATTATTTGAAAGAAAAAGAAAAAACTGAAAACTTTTAAGTTTAACATTTTTAATGACTCAGTTGAAAGGGGAGTAAAATTAATCCAAGTATTCAATTCCTGTTTAACCGAGGATGAAGAACAAAAGCAGTTTTTACTATAGGTAGTATCCGAATATAGAAAAACTTTTCCAGACTCTTCGAAAGCCATATTATCTAAGCCTTGCCACTTTAACAAAAAATTGTAACCATAAATGTAAACATAACATTAATAATTTATTTTTTTTATAATGTGCTTGTTTTTAGATACATAAGTTTAATAATCAAATATATCTGAACGTTAGTCGTTCTCAATTTTATGCGTTCTTCGAACTTATTTTCTGTTAATTCTTTTAATTTAATTTTCTTTTTAAATTTCAGATTTTTTCAAAAATAAAACCTTTATTTTGTATACAAAAAATAAAGAAAAACAAAAGGAGGAAAGACGAAATATAATTTTTTGAATTATCATAAAAAAGCCACTTTTAGGATTCAGATCATTTCTAGTCCTGAAAAAAGCATAGATATATGCTTTTTTTTTAGATATGATCCTAATGTTACCCCCTTAGGGTTTTGGAAATGGGCAAATAATCTAAAGTTGTTTTCACGGTTAAATGTTCATGCACTTTTTAAATTATAAGAAAATAAAAAATTTAATAGGAAGATTTGCAATTATTTTTTAAAAAGGCTCCTTAACTACATACAAGCTTTAATATCAAACATATTTATGATATCACAGAGTTATAAATGATTAATATTATAGATGAATTGCATTGAAAACTGGAATAAAGTGGACGGGATTTGACATCACAACCACTTGGAGGGTTAAATCTCATGGCATTTTATACATAAAAGTGATGTGTAGCTGATCAAGGCATTAAGTTTTCTTATGAAACGAGACCAACATTATGTTCCTAGACTCACTTTTATCCATTTTATGATGGAAAAACTGCTTTTTTGCGAAAAAACGCGGTTTTTCAAAACGTTAACCTCAATGCAGCACAGGTTAATATTATGCAAATGAGCTGAAACTTTACCAATCTCATTTTTAAGCCTATTGGCAACTTTTTGGGGGGTGCCCCCCAAAAAATTCGAAAGTTGATTTCTTCTCACCCTACTGCACAAGCATTTACACTCTTGTATGTGTATTCTCCTGAAAGGTTTCATTTGTTGTCCTAAGGCAGCAGGAACCATAAAAAGATACTTGGAGTTTTTGTTAGCATGTACTTAAGCAGATCAATAAGAAGCATTCAATTAAGCAATATAATTATTCATACTGTAAAAGTAAGTAAGTAGCGATCTCATTATCATCCACTGCCCCTTTTAACATCTGTCATGCTTCATGACATATCTGAATTACATAAACTTTAAAATAAATTGTGAAATACAGTTTTCTATAAAATTTAAAAAAATATATAACATTTAACTGCATTAAAAATTTTATTTTTAGACTATAATACATCCCCCAGCATTTTGTGTCATTACCATCCAGTAGATTTTGCATCCTTTTATGGCCATTAGCTTGCATAATTAACAGAAATAATATTTTATAATAGCAGCTACTGAAATTTTGTTTCTGGAAAAAGCATTCTACTTTCCAAATTCTTTATACAGCACATTTAGAATTACTTTAGCTGAATATTGATAAAAACTGTTACCAGCCTTAATTATTTATCTGAAACAGTTTATAATTTTTTTAATCTTTAACATGTTTATATTAAGAGTACTTTTGTTCAAAATGAGCACAATGAAATAGAGTGAAATGTC
>JAWZYV010016539.1:0-41783 GCA_038373885.1 Cheiracanthium punctorium | reverse complement strand
TCGCCAATTTTCAAAACAGCAAACTAGAGACCCTCCTCCCTCCCCCCGCCCCTACCCACACACTAATATTAACTTCGCGTTTTAGAAATATTCTATGTGCATTATATATATAGGCTATCTTGCACATCTCAGATTAAAATAGACAAAGTTTTTATTTTCTTTCTTCAAATGCATAAAAAATTCATTTGTACTTCCGTATAAATAATCTGAATTAATATAGCCAAATCCACAATAACAGTTCGATTCTTGCTTATCTCACAACTGTGAGAAGTAAGTTGACCCTCGGTAGATATATTGACCTCTTGCTTCTATAGTATCATACTTGAGGCCCGTAAAAGGGTGCGGTTCATTGCTGAATTTCTAACAAAATAACTGCAGGAGCTCTAATACATTTTATTCTAAATTTGAGCATTAATTACCTAATTTATATTTAAAAATTTAGCAATCTTTTGTTTTATCACTGCTATATTTAATATAATAAAAATATATCAATAGAAGCAATTATGTAGGCTGTTAAAAATTTTAATCTAAAATTCTCTGAAAAAAAACGACTACAGGAGCTGAGCTCTCATGCAAATTAAACCGTGACTGGTCTTCGTGTAATACGCTCTAACATATTTCTGCACCCTAATTCGGTAGATTTTAAAAGGGGCTTAACGTAGAAAAAAGGTCTCCAAATATGTTTTTCAGGAAAAGTTTAGCAAAATTGTAAAAAATTAATATGAATTATAAAAATTTTAAGATCAAAATTCATGATTCTGTACATAGTGGGGGTTATGTACTGTCATACACAGAGTGGAGGTTCCACTGTCGACGTAGTAAACATTTTTATAGCATACTGAACTCGTTTGTATTATTTTAGTTTTTAGTACTAGAATATTTGAAGGCACAATATGAACTTCTCCCCTTACACCCCCCCCCCTAAAAAAATGAATTGCAATGACCCTGCCTTGGGGTGCCCAGAACTTATATCTCCTAACACTTCTACACCATATGAATGTGAAACAATATTATTTAATTAATTTAGAAATTTTATGCCAATACTACGAAATTATACAGGCCCATTACTGCCAAATATTGCTGGCCCGGTACATTTTAAGCCGTACCACGCCGTTAACTTTTCTGTGTATGTCATAAACACATGGCAGTTCGCCGTTACTAGTTATGTACTGGCGCATATGCACTTTTCAGACACTGGTACTCCAGTGACTTCCACACGATGGCAATCTACCTTGCTCCCAGTATACGGCACTTTGCCAGCTCAACGGGTACCCGGCTGTCATTTTGTGGGCAGTAGTGTGTTTGCTAGGGTGGTTTTCCTAATCACATAAATGAAACTTGAATGATGTCAGGATTTTAAAATCACGCAGATTTAAAGATTACTGCATACTTAGAGAACTGTAGAGTGTGTTCACGCACATGGAACTTGATGTTCAGTAACAATAGAAAAATAAAGAAAGAAAGGAAATCTTCAAGCCACCGGGAGAAATGAATTAGGGAGAATTTCGATTGATATAGTGATAATTGACTGGTTGAAAAATGATGCTTAAGAATTAGCGGAATGAATTCTTAGCTGCTTGGAGATGTGCTAAGTAAGAACCTACCCTTCCCTAAAAATTATATGTTCTTAGATGAACATTAATACCTTTTTGGATAGCTAATTAATGAGAAAAATTTTACTCGTAATTTGCACACTAACCACAACATTATTTTTGAAGACAAAGAACTTTGACTAAGTTAATTTAATCGCGCTGCAGCATCTCCAATGTATTTCCCATTGAAGCACTCTGGGGCCCGAGCAATGAAGCCCTAATATATTTGTGCCAAGCACAGCAGAGTAGTGTTAGTACCATTGATCATTTCTCAAAAGATGACCATATTTGGTTGGTTATCACAAAAAAGAATGCGAAAGCACAGTTAATTTAGCATCAATTTAGGGCCCCTTAGCATTGGCCCCAAGCACAGCAGAGTAGTGTTAGTACCATTGATCATTTCTCAAAAGATGACCATATTTGGTTGGTTATCACAAAAAAGAATGCGAAAGCACAGTTAATTTAGCATCAATTTAGGGCCCCTTAGCATTGGCCCGATAGGAGAAATAAAAGTGTTTCCTTGGAAACAGCTCTATTTGGCAAGTTTTGTTCTTTTGGTCGAAAAAAAGGTGCTGATTGTAATTTTTGTTCTTATTGCTGATCATCCTTAAGATTTAGGAATTTTTATTTATCTCAATTAAAACAGACTTGATTTTACTAGTTTTAGGTTTCAAATATAGTGAAAGTATTAATTGAGTGAGAAATGGTTGGAGATAAAATTATTTTGTCAAAATATAAATATATTTAACGACTATGAATTCTGTAGACAGTTTATTACAAGCTCCTTTCAGCAGATTAAACATAGTACGAAAGCTTGAAATAAAACGCTTGGGACCTGATCAACCAAAAAATTTTGTTCTTAGACTTAAAAAAAAGGCAAACGGACACGATCATTTCAACTAGACGGGTACAGTAAAGCACCATGGCTTTCAGTAAGTGAAGCAAAAAATTCTGTGTTTTCGTTTTTCTTGTTTGCTATTTGGAGGTGAAACATTATGGACCAATTCGTTTTTCAACATGTACACATGCAATTGTTAAATTTAATATTGTATTTAAAAAAATCATACTTTTTTGATATTGTATTAAAAAATTAAATTTTGATATTGTACCTATTTGAGAAAGAAAAATGGAGAAAAAGGTTCTTTGGTGCAAAATAAATCTGCTGCCTTAAAATGAAAACTTAAAGGAGAAATCAATGCACCTTTCATAACTTGTTATTCGAAAGTTTTTATGTATTCACACTGTTTACAAAAGCGATTCATTTGTTTTACATTTTCAAGCTTAAAAAAAAAAAAAACCCTCCATTGAAATGGGTAGCAAGTCGCCACAGCCTTTATATGTATATGTATTTTCCCGATTTGAACTGGCACTATATTTTGTGTGTGTGGGGGGGGGGGGGCACCACTGATGGAGGTCACGAGCCGCCACTGCTTGAGATTAAACTAACTTTTTAGAGCTGTCATTTTTTTCTATTCTTTTATGGTTCATTTGAATGTAAAAAATATTTTTATTTACTTTAAATGATATGTAAAATGGGACAAGATGACTTTACAAGTTAAATTGGAAAAAAAATACTCATTTCCATATAAAGACATTTAATTTGTAAAGAAAGTTAATTTTACTACAATGCATCCCATTCACTCTTTAGCATTATTCAGCAACAAATCAATTCATAACTCTTTTTTTTAAATTACTTACATACCTGACATTGTAACTAAGCTCATGTAATCATAAAATTATGAAATTTACTTTAAGATTTAATTCCAAAAGATATAGATTATTTCAAACAATATAACAGCAGTAAATTAAAAATCAAATGTCTCTCATTAATCAGACACAAGAAACATATTAAAGTCAATCTAAAGACATTTAATTAGAGAAGACCCAAGCAGCAAGAAATCCCCGGCCTCATCTCGGCCAACTGTCTTCACGGGACCCCAATTTCACCCGTTCGTCCTCGGCGCAGGACTTCCGTTGAAGGTTGGGGATGTCAGGTCGGGTGACCGTCCCTGGACTGTCTACTCCGGAGCGATTCTATGCATCTCCGGGCGATTTCCCGAGGATTCCCCGACAATTTGCTCTCTTATCCTGATTCAGTCAAGATTGTATCTATTGCTTTAGGGACGTTTTTAATGAGCTATACCATGTAAATTTTCCACTTCAAAAATTTCACAACTTAACTAATGTAATTTTTTATTCGCCCTTTCATTTTTATAGAATTTAAGACATATCTAGCTCTCTTAAAATATTTTCCTATTAAATAAGAAATATCTAATATTTAGTCATGAATCTAGTCTAATATTATTTTAGAAAGTGAATTATTTCTGTGTTAAAACGTTGAAACTTGTACTGAACATAAAGAAATCGTTATGCATATATTTAATTACATAATTATTGTGTCACATAAATTAAAATATATTTTGTGTATTTACAAGAGAAAATTCTTCTTGGATAAATTCAAAATGTCCCAGTTTATTTCAAGAAAATTTAGCGATTACACAATTAAATTTATAATGAGACTTATATCAAATGCAATACAAAAAAGCACATGGGGAAGTATTCGTGCTAACCATACAGAGTTAGATAATGACTTTTAAAATGCTCAAAATGCTATTTAAAGAATGAAGACATGAAACTAGTTCATTTGCAATGCTCACGTTTAATTTCAATGTTATAAAAAGAAATAGGTTTTGGAAAGATGTTATGGAAAAAATATTTCAGTATTTTATTAATTTTATACATATTCGGTGTTTATTTTTTAAAAAGGCTGCAAAGTCGTTGTAAATCATAATTGCTTACTTCAACTTCAGATTCAATTATATTATGCATGCAATTTATTTTCTGTTCAGCAGAGATTTCAACAGTAACAAAAGTACATTTGTTTTAAGTGAACAAACACAGAAATAATTTACTAACCTTTTTAAATTGAGTGTGTTTCTTGTTGGTATGTTATCTTTGTGTAAGCCGTTAAACCTTTAAATATGCCACCCAACATTTTGCATCGCAACACTGCACTGTGTCAAACGAAGCTAACTAAACGCTCCCGAAAAAAAATACTGCCAGGCAGAATGGAAAGGGGGCTTCTTCAAAAGGCAAAAAATTCTTCAATACGACGTGGGAGGGGGGGGGGTAGGGGTAGCGATGTTGTACTAGGAAGCAGCATCTCCTTTCACCCCCCCCTTCCCACAGACAGCGCCATCTCTGAATAGTCCTTTCGAAGTCCTATCCCGACAACGGATCAAAAATACCTGAGACCGAGGAGTATATGGAGGAAGTCGGTTGTGTTTTCTCCCGAGGTCAGGGAACTGCGAAATGAATTACACGTCGGCGGTATAGCTTCAGCGGACGTTAAATGGACGTCGAACAAAAATTACCGAGTACGAGCCGATGAAATAGACAGTCTGCCAACCTTTTACCGAACTCTTTTGCTGCCTGGGGAGGGTCTAGTTTTAATTTCTGCAAGTAATTATGCCAGAGAATATACCCCATTTCATTCTTCAGAATTGTTTCTCCACCAAGGTATATATAATTATTTTTTTTTAAGTTATTTTCATTGCAGACACTTTAACTAAGTTAATGTAATCATAAAATGTACAAAATTATTTTAAAATTGAATTTTTGTACCATTCCAATTATTTTATGAATTTTTAATTCATGATTCCTTTTAAAAGATGCAAATTATTTGAAACATCAAAACTTTCAAAAATGTTCTCAATCAAAAATAATGTTGTAGTTAGTGTGCAAATTATGAGTAAAATTTTTCTCATTAATCAGCTATCCAAAATGGTATTAATGTCCATCTAAGAACATATTATTTGTAGGGAAGGGTAGTTTTTACTTAGCACATCTTAAAGCAGCAAAGTATGCACGATGGTCATTATTCAGTATCATTGTTCAGCCAGTCAGTTATCACTATATGAATTGAATTTCTCCCTAATTCATTTCTCCTGGCAGCTTGAAGATTTCCATTCTTTATTTATCTATTGTTACTGAACATAAAGTTCCATGTGGATGAACACACTCTACAGTTCTCTATGTGTGTAGTAATCTTTAAATCTGCATGATTTTTTAAAATCCTGATATCATTCCAGTTTTATTTATGTGTTTAGGAAAACCACAGTTCTTAATTATATTCAAATTATTTGTTAACAGTTACAATATATATATATGATGAACATGATGCTCATTACAAGCTTCTTTATCCATGCATTATCATCAAAATTATTTAGTCAACAATGATTGCTGTTGCCACATAGAGATAACAAATTGTATCAAATGATTTTGATTGCATTCTTGATTATCAATTAAATCCAAAATACAATTACATATATAAATTAAAGTGTGTTAGTCACTATTTTAGTAGTTTTTCCTAAAACTGTTTTTCACTTTAAAAAAAAGTATATTTCAAATATGTTTCACAAATATTGGAGTAAATATTTCTGTATGAAATTAATAATTTATCGTAATATTTTAGACATTAAGTAATATTTACTATATTTTATTAAATTTTTCTCTGCAGGAATTATTTCTTGAATGGAGGATTAAAACATTTCTTTATCAGGCAAATGAAAATTGCTCCCAAAATGCAAAATGGTAATATAGTGTATGTATATATGTAAATCATTATTATTAACCTTTCCTTTCAAAATGTGTTCTTTGTCTTTAAAAAATAATGTTGTTGTAATGTGCAAATTACGAGTAAAATTTTTCTCATTATATAGTTAAACCAGAAATTAGAAGTTATTATAATTTTTTAAGGGTTTTTTCCCCCCAGTATATAGTATTCTTCAGATTAACCTAACTTTTTAAAGCTGTCATTTTTTTTCTATTCTTTCATGGTTCACTTGAATGTTAAAGATATTTATGTATACTTTAAAAGATATGTAAAATGGGACAAAATGACTTTACAAGTTAAATTGGAAAAAAATACTCATTTCCATATAAAGACATTTAATTTGTAAACAAAGTTAATTGAATGCATCGCATTCATTCTTTAGCATTATTCAGCAACAAATCAATTCATAACTCTTTTTTTAAATTACTTACATACCTGACATTAAAACTAAGCTAATGTAATCATCAAATTTATTTTAAGATTTAATTCTAAAAGATGTAGATTATTTCAAACGATATAACAGCAGTAAATTAAAAATCAAATGTCTCCCATTAATCAGACATAAGAAACATATTAAAGTCAATCTAAAGATATTTAACTAGTGAAGAGGGTCTAGTTTTAATTTCTACAAGTAATTATGCCAGAGAATGTACCCCATTTCATTCTTCAGCATTGTTTCTCCACCAAAGTATAAATAATTATTTTTTTAAAGTTATTTTCATTGCAGACACTTTAACTAAGTTAATGTAATCATTAAATGTACAAATCTATTTTAAAATTGAATTTTTGTACCATTCCAAGTATTTTATGAATTTTTAATTCATGATCCCTTTTAAAAGATGCAAATCATTTGAAACATAAGAATAGAACTAAACGTACAAACAAATCAAATATCTCCCATTAATCAGACATAAAAAAAGCATATTTATGTCAATTTAAAACAGTTAATTTTCAAGAGGGTTCCATCTTTAATTGTGCTGGTAAAAATGCCAAAGAAAGTACCCTTGTTCATTCTTTAGCATCGTTGGTCCACAACAGAATTTATAACTATTTTATTAAGCTCTTTTCATTGCAGGATATTTAACTTAGATAATCATAGAAGGAACAAAACTATTTTAAAATTTAAACTTATTAGAGATTACAACTGTATTTTCTTAATTTTTAATTCACATTTCCTTTAGAAAATGTTGCTTGTCTTTAAAAATGCTGTTGTGTTTAGTGTGAATTTACAAATAATATTTGTCTCGTTAATCATATATCCAAAAAGGTATTAATGTCAATCTAAATACATAAAATTTTTCGAGAATTATAGTCATTACTTACCACATCTAAAAGCAGAAAAGAATGAACCCCATACATTCTTTAGCTTTGTTGTTAAACCTTTAAATTATTACTAACATTTTTTTAGCTTACTATGATAGCTTCCATCTAACTGAGCTAATATAATCATTAAATGTACAAATTTGTTTTAAAACTTATATTAATATGCCATTAAATGTATTTTTATCATTTTCAATTCATTATTCCTTCAGAAAGCTGAAATTCATTTCAAGCATATTGATAGCAGTAAACTTACAAATTAAAAATCCAATTTCTCCCATTAACCAGACAAAAAAATATATTAATGTCAATCTCAAGGCATTTAATTAGTAAAAAGGGACTAGTTTTAATACTTGCAGGTAAAAATGCCAGATAATATAGCCCCATTCAGTCTTTAGCATCACTGGTCCACCAAAGAATATATAAATATTTTTTTAAGTTATTTTCATTGCAGAGACTTTAACTAAGTTAATGTAATCGTAAAATGTAGAATTTTTTAAATTTAAATTTATGTACAATTACATATATTTGATGAATTTTTAATTCATGATTCATTTTAAACCACCACAGTTATTTCAAACATTAGGATACCAGAAAACATACAAAAAAATCAAATATCTCCCATTAATCAGACATAAAGTAGCATATTAATATCTATCTAAAGACATTTCATTTTTTAAGAGGGGATAGTTTTATTTGTGCAGGTGAAATTTCCAAAGAATGTACCCCCATTCATTCTTTAGCATCACTGGTCCACCAACGAATTTAAAACTATTTTTTTTAAGATGTTTTCATTGCAGACAATTGAACTAAGCTTAGATAATCATAAAAAATACAAAACTCTTTTAAAATTTAAATTGATTAGCTATTACACTTGTAATTGCTTAATTTTAAATTCACTTTTCCTTTCAAAAATGTTCTGTCTTCAAAAATATTGTTGTGGTTAGTGGGCAAATTATGAGTAAAATTTTTCTCATTAATCAGCTGTCCTAAAAGGTATTAATGTCCATCTAAGAACATATTATTTGTAGGGAAGGGTAGTTTTTACTTAGCACATCTTAAAGCAGCAAAGAATGCACGATGGTCATTATTCAGTATCATTGTTCAGCCAGTCAGTTATCACTATATGAATTGAATTTCTCCCTAATTCATTTCTCCTGGCAGCTTGAAGATTTCCATTCTTTCTTTATTTATCTATTGTTACTGAACATAAAGTTCCATGTGCATGAACACACTCTACAGTTCTCTATGTGTGTAGTAATCTTTAAATCTGCATGATTTTTTAAAATCCTGATATCATTCAAGTTTTATTTATGTGTTTAGGAAAACCACAGTTCTTAATTATATTCAAATTATTTGTTAACAGTTACAATATATATATATATGATCAACATGATGCTTATTACAAGCTGCTTTATCCATGCATTATCATCAAAATTATTTAGTCAACAATGATTGCTGTTGCCACATAGAGATAACAAATTGTATCAAATGATTTTGATTGCATTCTTGATTATCAATTAAATCCAAAATACAATTACATATATAAATTAAAGTGTGTTTCACTATTTTAGTAGTTTTTTCCTAAAACTGTTTTTCACATTAAAAAAAAGTATATTTCAAATATGTTTCACAAATATTGGAGTAAATATTTCTGTATGTAATTAATAATTTATCGTAATATTTTAGACATTAAGTAATATTTACTATATTTTATTAAATTTTTCTCTGCAGGAATTATTTCTTTAATGGAGGATTAAAACAATTCTTTATCAGGCAAATGAAAATTGCTCCCAAAAAGCAAAATGGTAATATAGTGTATGTATATATGTAAATCATTATTATTAACCTTTCCTTTCAAAATGTGTTCTTTGTCTTTAAAAAATAATGTTGTGGTAATGTGCAAATTACGAGTAAAATTTTTCTCATTATATAGTTAAACCAGAAATTAGAAGTTATTATAATTTTTTAAGGGTTTTTTTCCCCCAGTATATAGTATTCTTCAGATTAACCTAACTTTTTAAAGCTGTCATTTTTTTTCTATTCTTTTATGGTTCACTTGAATGTTAAAGATATTTATGTATACTTTAAAAGATATGTAAAATGGGACAAGATGACTTTACAAGTTAAATTGGAAAAAAATACTCATTTCCGTATAAAGACATTTAATTTGTAAACAAGGTTAATTGAATGCATCGCATTCATTCTTTAGCATTATTCAGCAACAAATCAATTCATAACTCTTTTTTTAAATTACTTACATACCTGACATTAAAACTAAGCTAATGTAATCATAAATTCAAATTTATTTTAAGATTTAATTCTAAAAGATGTAGATTATTTCAAACGATATAACAGCAGTAAATTAAAAATCAAATGTCTCCCATTAATCAGACATAAGAAACATATTAAAGTCAATCTAAAGATATTTAACTAGTGAAGAGGGTCTAGTTTTAATTTCTACAAGTAATTATGCCAGAGAATGTACCCCATTTCATTCTTCAGCATTGTTTCTCCACCAAAGTATAAATAATTATTTTTTTAAAGTTATTTTCATTGCAGACACTTTAACTAAGTTAATGTAATCATTAAATGTACAAATCTATTTTAAAATTGAATTTTTGTACCATTCCAAGTATTTTATGAATTTTTAATTCATGATCCCTTTTAAAAGATGCAAATCATTTGAAACATTAGAATAGAACTAAACGTACAAACAAATCAAATATCTCCCATTAATCAGACATAAAAAAAGCATATTTATGTCAATTTAAAACAGTTAATTTTCAAGAGGGTTCCATCTTTAATTGTGCTGGTAAAAATGCCAAAGAAAGTACCCTTGTTCATTCTTTAGCATCGTTGGTCCACAACAGAACAGAAATTAACTATTTTATTAAGCTCTTTTCATTGCAGGATATTTAACTAGCTTAGATAATCATAGAAGGAACAAAACTATTTTAAAATTTAAACTTATTAGAGATTACAACTGTATTTTCTTAATTTTTAATTCACATTTCCTTTAGAAAATGTTGCTTGTCTTTAAAAATGCTGTTGTGTTTAGTGTGAATTTACAAATAATATTTGTCTCGTTAATCATATATCCAAAAAGGTATTAATGTCAATCTAAATACATAAAATTTTTCGAGAATTATAGTCTTTACTTACCACATCTAAAAGCAGAAAAGAATGAACCCCATACATTCTTTAGCTTTGTTGTTAAACCTTTAAATTATTACTAACATTTTTTTAGCTTACTATGATAGCTTCCATCTAACTGAGCTAATATAATCATTAAATGTACAAATTTGTTTTAAAACTTATATTAATATGCCATTAAATGTATTTTTATCATTTTCAATTCATTATTCCTTCAGAAAGCTGAAATTCATTTCAAGCATATTGATAGCAGTAAACTTACAAATTAAAAATCCAATTTCTCCCATTAACCAGACAAAAAAATATATTAATGTCAATCTCAAGGCATTTAATTAGTAAAAAGGGACTAGTTTTAATTCTTGCAGGTAAAAATGCCAGATAATATAGCCCCATTCAGTCTTTAGCATCACTGGTCCACCAAAGAATATATAAATATTTTTTTAAATTATTTTCATTGCAGAGACTTTAACTAAGTTAATGTAATCGTAAAATGTACAATTTTTTTAATTTATGTAGAATTACATGTATTTTATGAATTTTTAATTCATGATTCATGTTAAACCACCAAATTTATTTCAAACATTAGGATACCAGAAAACATACAAAAAAATCAAATATCTCCCATTAATCAGACATAAAGTAGCATATTAATATCTATCTAAAGACATTTCATTTTTTAAGAGGGGATAGTTTTATTTGTGCAGGTGAAATTTCCAAAGAATGTACCCCCATTCATTCTTTAGCATCACTGGTCCACCAACGAATTTAAAACTATTTTTTTTAAGATGTTTTCATTGCAGACAATTGAACTAAGCTTAGATAATCATAAAAAATACAAAACTCTTTTAAAATTTAAATTGATTAGCTATTACACTTGTAATTGCTTAATTTTAAATTCACTTTTCCTTTCAAAAATGTTCTCAATCAAAAATAATGTTGTAGTTAGTGTGCAAATTATGAGTAAAATTTTTCTCATTAATCAGCTGTCCTAAAATGGTATTAATGTCCATCTAAGAACATATTATTTGTAGGGAAGGGTAGTTTTTACTTAGCACATCTTAAAGCAGCAAAGTATGCACGATGGTCATTATTCAGTATCATTGTTCAGCCAGTCAGTTATCACTATATGAATTGAATTTCTCCCTAATTCATTTCTCCTGGCAGCTTGAAGATTTCCATTCTTTATTTATCTATTGTTACTGAACATAAAGTTCCATGTGGATGAACACACTCTACAGTTCTCTATGTGTGTAGTAATCTTTAAATCTGCATGATTTTTTAAAATCCTGATATCATTCAAGTTTTATTTATGTGTTTAGGAAAACCACAGTTCTTAATTATATTCAAATTATTTGTTAACAGTTACAATATATATATATATATATATATATATATGATCAACATGATGCTTATTACAAGCTGCTTCATCCATGCATTATCATCAAATTATTTAGTCAACAATGATTGCTGTTGCCACATAGAGATAACAAATTGTATCAAATGATTTTGATTGCATTCTTGATTATCAATTAAATCCAAAATACAATTACATATATAAATTAAAGTGTGTTAGTCACTATTTTAGTAGTTTTTTCCTAAAACTGTTTTTCACATTAAAAAAAAGTATATTTCAAATATGTTTCACAAATATTGGAGTAAATATTTCTGTATGAAATTAATAATTTATCGTAATATTTTAGACATTAAGTAATATTTACTATATTTTATTAAATTTTTCTCTGCAGGAATTATTTCTTGAATGGAGGATTAAAACATTTCTTTATCAGGCAAATGAAAATTGCTCCCAAAATGCAAAATGGTAATATAGTGTATGTATATATGTAAATCATTATTATTAACCTTTCCTTTCAAAATGTGTTCTTTGTCTTTAAAATATAATGTTGTGGTAATGTGCAAATTACGAGTAAAATTTTTCTCATTATATAGTTAAACCAGAAATTAGAAGTTATTATAATTTTTTAAGGGTTTTTTCCCCCAGTATATAGTATTCTTCAGATTAACCTAACTTTTTAAAGCTGTCATTTTTTTTCTATTCTTTCATGGTTCACTTGAATGTTAAAGATATTTATGTATACTTTAAAAGATATGTAAAATGGGACAAGATGACTTTACAAGTTAAATTGGAAAAAAATACTCATTTCCGTATAAAGACATTTAATTTGTAAACAAGGTTAATTGAATGCATCGCATTCATTCTTTAGCATTATTCAGCAACAAATCAATTCATAACTCTTTTTTTAAATTACTTACATACCTGACATTAAAACTAAGCTAATGTAATCATCAAATTTATTTTAAGATTTAATTCTAAAAGATGTAGATTATTTCAAACGATATAACAGCAGTAAATTAAAAATCAAATGTCTCCCATTAATCAGACATAAGAAACATATTAAAGTCAATCTAAAGATATTTAACTAGTGAAGAGGGTCTAGTTTTAATTTCTACAAGTAATTATGCCAGAGAATGTACCCCATTTCATTCTTCAGCATTGTTTCTCCACCAAAGTATAAATAATTATTTTTTTAAAGTTATTTTCATTGCAGACACTTTAACTAAGTTAATGTAATCATTAAATGTACAAATCTATTTTAAAATTGAATTTTTGTACCATTCCAAGTATTTTATGAATTTTTAATTCATGATCCCTTTTAAAAGATGCAAATCATTTGAAACATAAGAATAGAACTAAACGTACAAACAAATCAAATATCTCCCATTAATCAGACATAAAAAAAGCATATTTATGTCAATTTAAAACAGTTAATTTTCAAGAGGGTTCCATCTTTAATTGTGCTGGTAAAAATGCCAAAGAAAGTACCCTTGTTCATTCTTTAGCATCGTTGGTCCACAACAGAACAGAAATTAACTATTTTATTAAGCTCTTTTCATTGCAGGATATTTAACTAAGCTTAGATAATCATAGAAGGAACAAAACTATTTTAAAATTTAAACTTATTAGAGATTACAACTGTATTTTCTTAATTTTTAATTCACATTTCCTTTAGAAAATGTTGCTTGTCTTTAAAAATGCTGTTGTGTTTAGTGTGAATTTACAAATAATATTTGTCTCGTTAATCATATATCCAAAAAGGTATTAATGTCAATCTAAATACATAAAATTTTTCGAGAATTATAGTCTTTACTTACCACATCTAAAAGCAGAAAAGAATGAACCCCATACATTCTTTAGCTTTGTTGTTAAACCTTTAAATTATTACTAACATTTTTTTAGCTTACTATGATAGCTTCCATCTAACTGAGCTAATATAATCATTAAATGTACAAATTTGTTTTAAAACTTATATTAATATGCCATTAAATGTATTTTTATCATTTTCAATTCATTATTCCTTCAGAAAGCTGAAATTCATTTCAAGCATATTGATAGCAGTAAACTTACAAATTAAAAATCCAATTTCTCCCATTAACCAGACAAAAAAATATATTAATGTCAATCTCAAGGCATTTAATTAGTAAAAAGGGACTAGTTTTAATTCTTGCAGGTAAAAATGCCAGATAATATAGCCCCATTCAGTCTTTAGCATCACTGGTCCACCAAAGAATATATAAATATTTTTTTAAATTATTTTCATTGCAGAGACTTTAACTAAGTTAATGTAATCGTAAAATGTACAATTTTTTTTAATTTATGTAGAATTACATGTGTTTTTTGAATTTTTAATTCATGATTCATGTTAAACCACCAAATTTATTTAAACATTAGGATACCAGTAAGCATACAAAAAAATCAAATATCTCCCATTAATCAGACATAAAGTAGCATATTAATATCTATCTAAAGACATTTCATTTTTTAAGAGGGGATAGTTTTATTTGTGCAGGTGAAATTTCCAAAGAATGTACCCCCATTCATTCTTTAGCATCACTGGTCCACCAACGAATTTAAAACTATTTTTTTTAAGATGTTTTCATTGCAGACAATTGAACTAAGCTTAGATAATCATAAAAAATACAAAACTCTTTTAAAATTTAAATTGATTAGCTATTACACTTGTAATTGCTTAATTTTAAATTCACTTTTCCTTTCAAAAATGTTCTCTGTCTTCAAAAATAATGTTGTGGTTAGTGTGCAAATTATGAGCAAAATTTTTCTCATTAATCAGCTGTCCTAAAAGGTATTAATGTCCATCTAAGAACATATAATTTGTAGGGAAGGGTAGTTTTTACTTAGCACATCTTAAAGCAGCAAAGAATGCACGATGGTCATTATTCAGTATCATTGTTCAACCAGTCAGTTATCACTATATCAATTGAATTTCTCCCTAATTCATTTCTCCTGGCAGCTTGAAGATTTCCATTCTTTCTTTATTTTTCTATTGTTACTGAACATCCAAGTTCCATGTGTATGAACACACTCTACAGTTCTCTAAGTATGTAGTAATCCACTGGCGCCGACTTGTAAAAATTATTAGGGGGCTCGTATCCTTACGGAGGGGGAAGGGGGCACAAAATCCTTCCCTCCGTCAGTAGAATAAAGGGATTCAGAAATTTTAAATTGAAATTTCAAAATGGGCTTTTTAACATAACACTTGCATTAAAATAAAAAGAATTCCATTTCATAAAATTTTCAAAATTTTTTGAACTCATTTTTTAAATTAAGTATTTGAACTCAGGATCTCGAATCAGTCTTCAGTACACATATGAACAAAGCAAATCTCCCTTCTGAAAGAATAGGTGAAGTTTAATTAAGTTAATAATAGCATAACGAATAAAATCTTTTTCGAAATGTATTTAATGATAATTTCATAGGAGAGAAGAAAATGCATGCAGTCAAATGTGAAAAACTATTCTGCAAATCATTACTCCAGTTAATATTTCAAAATACCCTAACAAAGAAGTGCAAATGAGAAAAATTCCAAAATTTGGATTATTTTATTTCTTTGCAAACATTCGTCAGAGATAATTTTTACTAATACAAAATATTAGTTTTTATTTTAATACCTGATGAAATACCCATAAAGGGAATCGACTTTAATTAAATATCACACTATTTTAAGACAGAAAAACTGATCACATTTAAATTGCATTTCTTTGTCAACTTTTTACAGATTGCATTTAAAATTATAAAAAAAACACATAAGCTACGGAGTAATAAATATCTCCTTTCCCTGTATTAAAACAAACCAAACGGATATACAAACCGTCATACAAAGTTATAAGTCTTCTCTTCTTAACATACCTATATTAAACGGATTTGTGTAATTTTAATCGTAAAAAATAAATAAATAAATTAAATAAAATATACTTTTAAATTCATTCTCATAGTATTTGCACAGCAATAACAAAATTAATTTTCCAATAAATATCATCCTTGTTAACATTTAAAAATGATTTAACAAAGAAATTCAAGTGCGACGATATATCAAAATCCAGTGTCTACATCAGAGTTCAGAGTCTTAGATATTCATAAACATGTTAATACTGAAAAATTTCATTTTACATTAAACTAAGAATACTCCTATCATCTTTCAATAACATTAAAACTGAAAACGAAATGAAATGTTGAAATGTGTTGTTATGGCCAATTATCTGCTCGAGGGATCCAGGCTCTAGGCCAGTGTTTCTCAACCTTTAATGGGTGACAGCACACCGAAAATATCTAGAATTATTTCTGGCACGCCTGAACATAAAAATTGCAAAGGTTGTGTGATACAAAAAATTGATAAATACAAATAACTTTAAAAAATTGTTTATTTACCAAAAAAAAAAAATGATAATAATACATTCAATGGAAGGGCTAAGCCTGTTTTTGCATGGGTCTTGCTGCAAACAGCTGTTTCAAAAATTGGCAGAACGTTTTCCAGGCTATGAAATAAGTTTCTCTCTTTTTGGTGTATAGCTTACTGAAAGTGAACAAGACAGGTCATGATAAATAGAAAATTTCATATCGCTGATATGACACCATGCAGTTTTAAAAAATTTTTTAAAAGCCCTGGCGGCACATTAGACTATATCTCACGGCACATCAGTGTGCCGCGGCACACAGGTTGAGAAATACTGCTCTAGGCCGAGGGGGGGGTTGCCCCGATTGCCCTCCGTGGGGGACTTGGGATAGACTCGACATATAAAAACTCTTGCACTTTAAATCACAATTCTTTTTGGAAAATCGTTCCAGATTACCTTTACAATTACCAAAAATATTAAACTAACACACAAGCAATTGGTAAGTGAGAGACGCGCCTGGCTAAATGGACACATAGTATCCATTTCATAAACTAAAACCATAATGAATTGTGTTATTTGAAATTTATTTTGATGATATTTGTGCAACAATAAATGAAAATTAATTTTTATTCAGTACAGAAAAAAAGGTGTATAAAATATAATCCAGTTTTATATTTAAAAGTGGAATAACACAGAAACAGATATGCAATGCCAAAATTATCACTCTAAATTATTGTAGATATTTACAGACAATTTAAAAAAAATACTCAACATTTTCACTGTACATTAATATAAGAATACTAAATAAAATAATATTAAAAATGGAAACAAAATGAATGAAATCAAAATCAACGTCTGTGTCTATGTCATGTTACTTTTAAACGTTTTTTTATTTTCATGTACCTTGTAATTATAAAGAGAAATTCACCCAAAACAACGAGTCTTCTTAAAGGAGTAAAATTTCACGGTTTTAAATGTTCATTTCTAAATTTTCGTATCTATGGGTAAACTTACAAAAATCATTGAAAATCGTAGGGGAGCTGTAAGGCTGCTAGGTAGCGCTCACCCCGCATAGCCTGTGACGTCTGGATACGCCCCTGGTGGGGGGGGGGAGAGTTTTATATGTAAAAACAGTAGATAAGTGAAAACAATTATAAAATATAATTCAGAAGCTGGCTCCTCGAAGATTTTTATGAAATCATCTTTATTTAGTTCTTAACTGTAGCTAAATCAGAATACCAAATAGCGTAATAGCGGAATAATAGCGTTCGATATTAGTCCGCAACTGTATTAAACATCAATTTTTAATCTGTCTCGCAAGTTCTTCATGATTTGAAATCTTCAAACTTAAGTTTGACAGTTAATTTTCAGATTTGAATTGTTTTTAAGTCGCATTTAAACGGTTTATTTTCTGCATTGAAACTTAATACTGGTGGGAAATGGGAAAATCTCCCTTATGGTCAGACGTCTACAGAAGACTCTACATCTCACAATAGAACAAAAGTAAAAGCGTTTGCTGTACTGATATAAAAAAAGAAAATTACTTGAGAACAACCCTTCTAAAAAGAGCGTAGTCTTCTGTCACAGTGTGAAATCTGAATTGTTCTTGTGTGGGAAAACGGAAAACACCCGCTTTTACTTCCATTGTGCCTATCGAGCTGGTGGTCATTTGTTTGTGCTTGTGCTCTAGGTCGACATCCCTGCCTACGACATTCCTGAATCGCTTTAGTGAAAAACAAGGAGGGGGGGGGGGAGAAAGACAGAAGAAACTCTCGATACACTCTCTACTTTTAGGATTCTTAAGTTTAACCGATTTGGAGGAAGAAATATGATTTGACATTAAAAAGTTTGGAGTGAACTTTTTGAAGGGGCTCAGCCCCCTGAATAAAAATATTGGGGGGGCTGAAGCCCCTTCAAGCCCCATGAAGTCGGCGCCTATGTAGTAATCTTTAAATCTGCGTGATTTTAAAATCCTGACATCATTCAAGTTTCATTTATGTGTTTATGAACCACAGTTCTTAATTATATTCTAATTATTTTTTAACAGTTACCGTATATATATATATATATATATATATATATGATGAACATGATGCTCATTACAAGCTGCTGTATCTATGCAACATCAGCAAATGAACTAGTCAACAATGATTGTCTGCTGTTGCCACATACAGATAAAAAATTGTATCAAATGATTTTGATTAATTTCTTGATTATCAATTAAATGCAAAATACAGTTACATAAATATATTTAAGTGTGTTAGTCACTATTTTTTTAGTGTTTTCCTGAAACTGTTTTTCACATTTAAAAAAAAAATGTATTTCAAATGTGTTTCACAAATATTGGAGTAAATATTTCTGCATGAAATTAATAATTTACCATAATATTTTAGACATTAAGTAATATTTACTACATTTTATTAAAATTTTCCCTACAGGAGTTTCCTCTCTAATGGAGGATTAAGACGTTCCTTCTTCAGGCAAATGAAAATATCCCACAAAAAGCAAAATGGTAATACAGTGTATGGATATATGTAAATCATTATTATTTAATTGTAAATCATTATTCACTTTTCCTTTCAAAATGTGTTCTTTGTCTTTCAAAAATAATGTTGTGGTTAATGTGCAAATTACGAGTAAAATTTTTCTCATTATATAGTTAAACCAGAAATTAGAAGTTATAATAATCTTTAAAGGGTTTTTTTCCCCAGTGTATAGTATTCTTGAGATTAACCTAACTTTTTAGAGCTGTCATTTTTTTCTATTCTTTTATGGTTCATTTGAATGTAAAAGATATTTATATATACTTTAAATTATATGTAAAATGGGACAAGATGACTTTACAAGTTAAATAGGAAAAAAAATTCTCATTTCGATATAAAGACATTTAATTTGTAAAGAAGGTTAATTTTACTAGAATGCATCGCATTCATTCTTTAGCATTATTCAGCAACAAATCAATTCATAACTCTTTTTTTAAATTACTTACATACCTGACATTATAACTAAGCTAATGTAATCATAAAATTATGAAATTTACTTTAAGATTTAATTTCAAAAGATGTAGATTATTTCAAACAATATAACAGCAGTAAATTAAAAATCAAATGTCTCCCATTAATCAGACATAAGAAACATATTAAAGTCAATCTAAAGATATTTAACTAGTGAAGAGGGTCTAGTTTTAATTTCTGCAAGTAATTATGCCAGAGAATGTACCCCAGTTCATTCTTCAGCATTGTTTCTCCACCAAAGTATATATAATTATTTTTTTAAGTTATTTTCATTGCAGACACTTTAACTAAGTTAATGTAATCATAAAATGTCCAAATTTATTTTAAAATTGAATATTTGTGCCATTCCAAGTATTTTATGAATTTTTAATTCATGATTCCTTTTAAAAGATGCAAACTATTTGAAACATTAGAATAGAACTAAACGTACAACAAAATCAAATATCTCCCATTAATCAGACATAAAAAAAGCATATTTATGTCAATTTAAGACAGTTAATTTTAAAGAGGGTTCTATCTTTACTTGTGCTGGTAAAAATGCCAAAGAAAGTACCCCTGTTCATTCTTTAGCATCGTTAGTCCACAACAGAATTTATAACTATTTTATTAAGCTCTTTTCATTGCAGGATATTTAACTAAGCTTAGATAACCATAGAAGGAACAAAACTATTTTAAAATTTAAACTTATTAGAGATTACAACTGTATTTTCTTAATTTTTAATTCACATTTCCTTTAGAAAATGTTGCTTGTCTTTAAAAATGCTGTTGTGGTTAGTGTGAAATTACAAATAATATTTGTCTCGTTAATCATATATCCAAAAAGGTATTAATGTCAATCTAAATACATAAAATTTTTCGAGAAGGATAGTCTTTACTTACCACATCTAAAAGTGGAAAAGAATGAACCCCATTCATTCTTTAGCTTTGTTGTTAAACCTTTAAATTATTACTAACTTTTTTTAGCTTACTATGATAGCTTCCATCTAACGGAGCTAATATAATCATTAAATGTACAAATTTGTTTTAAAACTTAAATTAATATGCCATTAAATGTATTTTTATCATTTTCAATTCATTATTCCTTCAGAAAGATGAAATTTATTTCAAGCATATTGATAGCAGTAAACTTACAAATTAAAAATCCAATTTCTCCCATTAATCAGACAAAAAAACATATTAATGTCAATCTTCAGGCATTTAATTAGTAAAAAGGGACTAGTTTTAATTTTTGCAGGTAAAAATGCCAGATAATATAGCCCCATTCAGTCCTTAGCATCACTGGTCCACCAAAGAATATATAAATATTTTTTTAAGTTATTTTCATTGGAGAGACTTTAACTAAGTTAATGTAATCATAAAATGTACAATTTTTTTAATTTAAATTTATGTACAATTACATTTATTTGATGAATTTTTAATTCATGATTCATTTTGAACCACCACATTTATTTCAAACATTAGGATACCAGAAAGCATACAAAAAATCAAATATCTCCCATTAATCAGACATAAAGTAGCATATTAATATCTATCTAAAGGCATTTCATTTTAATTCCTCATTTCTTTAAAACGATGTTATTTATTTCAAGTATAGGACAGCAGTAAACATCCAAAAAAAGCAAATATCTCACATTACTCAGACGTAAAGAAGCATATTAATGTCTATTTAAAGACATGTCATTTTTTAAGAGGGGCTAGTTTTAGTTGTGCAGGTGAAATATCCAAAGAATGTACCCCCATTCATTCTTTAGCATCACTGGTCCACCAACAAATTTAAAACTATTTTTTTAAGATGTTTTCATTGCAGACAATTGAACTAAGCTTAGATAATCATAAAAAATAAAAAACTATTTTAAAATTTAAATTGATTAGCTATTACACGTGTATTAGCTTAATTTTTAATTCACTTTTCCTTTCAAAAATGTTCTCTGTTTTCAAAAATAATGTTGTGGTTACTGTGCAAATTATGAGTAAAATTTTTCTTATTAATCAGCTGTCCTAAAAGGTATTAATGTCCATCTAAGAACATATAATTTGTTGGGAAGGGTACTTTTTACTTCGCACATCTTAAAGCAGCAAAGTATGCGCGATGGTCATTATTCAGTATCATTGTTCAACCAGTCAGTTATCACTATATCAATTGAATTTCTATCCAATTCATTTCTCCTGGCAGCTTGAAGATTTCCATTCTTTCTTTATTTTTTTATTGTTACTGAACATCCAAGTTCCATGTGCATGAACACACTCTACAGTTCTCTAAGTATGTAGTAATCTTTAAATCTGCGTGATTTTAAAATCCTGACATCATTCAAGTTTCATTTTTGTGTTTAGGAAAACCACTGTTCTTAATTATATTCAAAATATTTCTTAACAGTTACAATATATATATATGATGAACATGATGCTCATTACAAGCTGCTGTATCTATGCAACATCAGCAAATGAACTAGTCAACAATGATTGTCTGCTGTTGCCACATGCAGATAAAAAATTGTATCAAATGATTTTGATCACATTCTTGATTATCAATTAAATGCAAAATACAGTTACATAAATATATTTAAGTGTGTTAGTCACTATTTTTTTAGTTCCTAAAACTGTTCCTAAAACTTAATTTACTTTTTACTAAAACTTAGTTTTAGTTCCTAAAAATTTTTTTCACTTCCTGAAACTGTTTTTCACATTAAAAAAAAATGTATTTCAAATGTGTTTCACAAATATTGGAGTAAATATTTGTGCATGAAATTAATAATTTACCATAATATTTCAGACATTAAGTAATATTTACTACATTTTATTAAAATTTTCCCTACAGGAATTTCCTCTCTAATGGAGCAATAAGAGGTTCATTCTTCGGGCAAATGAAAATATTCCACAAAAAGCAAAATGGTAATACAGTGTATGGATATATGTAAATCATTATTATTCACTTTTCCTTTCAAAATGTGTTCTTTGTCTTTCAAAAATAATGTTGTGGTTAATGTGCAAATTACGAGTAAAATTTTTCTCATATTAACTTATTTTCATAGCTGACTTAATAACTAAGCTAATGTAATCATGTTCAAATTTATTTTAAAATTTAATTTTATGAGCCATTGCATGTAGTTTTTAATTTTAAATTCACGATTCCTTTAAAAATATGCAATTTATTTCAAGCAATTGGATAGCAGCATGCGTACTAATTAAAAATAAATTTTTCCCATTAATCAGATATGGAAGAAAATATTTATTTCCATCTAGAGAATTTAATTTGTGAAGAAGGCTAGTTTTATGTAGCACAGGTAGAAACACCATAGAATGCATCTCATTCATTCTTCACTGTTGTTCAGCACAAGTCAATTCATAACTGGTTTTTTTTTTGTTTATTTTCTTTTTCATAGCTGATATTATAACTAATCTAATGTAATCATACAATATTAAAATTTAAATTTATGAGACATTACATGCAGTTTTTAATTTTTAATTCGCGTTTCCTTTGAAAATATGCAATTTATTTCAAATATTATGATAGCTGTAAGCATTCAAATTAAAAATCAAATTTCTACCATTAATCAGTCATCTAAAAACATATTAATTTCCATCCTAAGTTTAATTTGTAAAGAAGCTATCGTGTGTAATAGGCTGATGATTGTAAAAATTACGATGGTTGGTATAAATTGTTGTCATATATTACGTGGATAATCTTGAAGAACACAAACACTGCGTTGTATTGGATGAAAGATGCATCGACCTCCGTAAAATGTATTAAGATATACCTGAGAATGCAACGTTGAAAAGGGGGAGGTTTCTGTTAAATCGACATCGTAACTATTTTTCTTCGAATGCGAGCAAACTAAATTTGATTTCACCAGAATGCTGGGAATCATCACAGATAGCGGTACATCAAAGGAGGTTTTCAAAAGAAGCGACAGGGGTGGCCAACTAATCGTTGACCCATAATGTTACGGAAAAGCACATCCAGGCAGATCAATAATCCTAGAGTTCGTTGCTTTTTTTTTTTTTTTTTTGTCTTTTCGATAGAGCACACAAAGATTGGAAGAGATCACACATATTACATCTTTAGATGTAATTATTTATTTGCTCGAAACATCAGGTTTACTTGACTATAAGAAATTTGAAAAAATGCACAGATAAAATATGATAACCTGGGGGAAGCATCGTCACAAAAAAATTACATCGTTGATGCTATTGTGAGTTTTTTACACGTCAGCGGGCGAAGGCCGCATCACACGAAGTGATGCGCCTTGCCACGCCAAGAGCCAACAGCCCAACTGACCAAAATTGACCGTGAAGATTACACAGTAGAATAAAGGGTATCTCCTTTGTTCTTGAACAATTGAGATGCCAGCAGGTGTTTCTCGAGACGCCAGCAGTATGCTCCTTTATGCAGAAGGGAAAACCGCTAGAAAAAATACACATCAGCTTTAGCCAGAGCAGACCGTATGAGCAAAGAGCTGTTATTATTCTTTTCCTTTAGCAGGCGAAAAGAGCAGGGAGAAAAAAGACTGGCGTCAACTGTTATTTTATTTTTATTTTACAACTGATAAAAACTAAACATGCAAAGAACTTTGTGGTTTTCCAAAGGGGCCCCAGGAAGGGCAAAAGAATACATTGTGATTTTGACAAATAATCCAAAGTAATTAAAATATGTATGTCATATGTTATCAACGATCAACAGGACAGAAGGGCTAGTTTAATTTACTTTGGGTAGAAATGCCTAAGATTGCACTCCCATTCTTTCTATAGCATCGTTGGTCCTTCAAGGAATTTATAATATTTTTATTAAGTTATTTTCATTGCAGACACTTTAACTAAGCTAGCATAATTATAAATGGTACTAAACTATTTAAAATTTAAATTAATGTGCCATTACATGTATTTTATTAATTTTTAATCCAAGTTTCCTTTCAAAAGAGGAGAGTTATCGCAAACAATACGATAGCAGTTAGCATTCAAATTTTTAAAAAAATTTCTCCCATTAATCAGGTGTCCAAAATGTTGCTTACTGTCTGCTCAGCTGAATTAACGATGAAAATAATGATTAAAAAATTACTTTTTTTTTCTAAAACATTTATACAAAAAGTTTCAACATTTTTATTACATTACTATTTGCAAATAACAGTTACACTTGCAACCAAATGTACTGGATGCGATACAGCCAAGAAAAGCTAGCAAATTTGCAATATTTTATTTTAGCAATACATTAACAAAATTACTTTTACAAATTCTTTTCAATTCTAAGATAGCCCCCATGCTTTTAGGGTGAGAAAAAAAATTAAAGCTTAAACATGGCAACTTGCCATAATACCTACACCAAGAAACCCCCAGCAGGAGATCTGCTAGTCACAGAACATCCCCATCTGAACAAAAAAGGCAAGGAGAAAAGAAAACACCCGAGTTTATATACTAAGCTAAAGACCTAGTGGCCAATATAAACGAGACACAAATGAAGACAAAAATATACTTTTGTTATATAGTTAAAATCATTAAACGGCAATTAAAATCTCCGTAAAAGTTTAAAAACACGAACCATTTTAGCGCTTTCAGCAGCTAAGCCGCTGCTATCTTCGGAACTGAGCCCGCTCGGCTCGCTCCCCGCCTCCTCAGGGCCGTAACCAGAGGGGGGGCTAAGGGGGCTGAGCCCTACCTAGCCGGCTTTCAGCCCCCCCTAAGATTTTCAAATTTCTTTGTAAATTTACAAATAAATACGAAATTCTAGAAACGACTGATTTTTAACAATCGCTAAATTTTACATCATAAAAAATACCCATTGTTTTGGGAGAATTTCTCATCACAATGGCCAGATTTCTATACATACGGTTAATTATTTTGCTGCTCTTGGCTGCATGTAGCATCGGTTTTCGGATTTTTCCGAGTACACGGAACTGCAGGTTTCCTTTTAAGTTCCTTACAATTTTATCTTTACAATTATATATTTAAAACGAAAAATAAATGCACTTTTCAGTAAATTTTTAATTTACTGAATTTAATTGTTGTTGTTGTTTAATTGTTAACATATTTTTATTTTACAGAGTTTATTATTATTGGATAGCATTTAATGGATTGCAAAAGGCACAATTAACTAGTAACTACATCTTGTGAATTATTGTTGTACAAAAAATTACTCTAACCGACATCCAATACTGCATTCCCTCAAAATATCATTTGGATATTTTTAATGGAATCTCAATGAAAAAATTATTAACATAATGAATGTTGAATATTTTAAAAACACGGTGTTTTTTGAAGCAAATACTCTAGAAAAAAAAAATGCGCAAATTGAACACCCCCCCTTTCTGCCTACTAATATTTATATTTGTTCCGCCCCCCCAAACTAGATTCAAAGCCCTACCTAACATTTCATCCTGGTTACGGCCCTGCGCCTCCTCACCAACTCCAGCCACGACTCTATCTGCGCATGTGTCATGTCATTGACGGCTCCCTCTTGTGTCATTATTTCCAACGCTTCCTGTTTCAAACTATAACTGTGGTTATTGTAATTAGCTATTTTCTTAGCATTTATGAAATCTATCTATATTTTGTTTAATCCAATCCCCTACTGTTGCGGTCTCGCTGTAAAATTCTCCAACCGTGCCCGTAAAATGAACCTCCGTATCCCAATTAAACCCAATTACAATATCTTTAAAAGAATTCGGTCAGATAAAGACAAAATAAAGCCTTTAGAAACTGCGGGTGTCTACAAAATAAATTTTACTTATAGAGAATCCAACCTTCTCGGATATTACATCGGTGTTACAAAAAGAAAAATTAAAGACAGAATTAAAGAACACAAACGATATAAAATAGACAAAGTACTGCCCTCTCACGCCTAGCCTTTAAAGAAAATATAGATATAGATTTCATAAATGTTAAGAAAATAGCTAATTACAATAACCACAGTTATAGTTTGAAACGGGAAGCGCTGGAAATAATGACACAAGAGGGAGCCACCAATGACATGACACATGCGCAGATAGAGGAGTCGTGGCTGGAGTTGGCGAGGAGGTGGGGAGCGAGCCGAGCAGGCTCAGTTCCGAAGATGGCAGTGGTTTAGCTGCCGAAAGCGCTAAAATGGTTGGTGTTTTTAAACTTTTACGGAGATTTTAATTGGCTTTTAATGATTTTAACTAAAAAAAATTCTATACCTTCTTTTAAGTAAGTTTGTAGTTATATGTCTGTGATCAATATTTAAGGAACAAAAGCCTAGGTCAGTGTTTTTGGAACATCCTGTGTATATATATATATATATTGTTAATTATTTATATTTTTATCTAGACATGTACTTGCTGGGGGACTTCTATGTGTTTATAAATAATGTTTCATAAAAACAGGTTGTTTCATTGCTCTTGGTAAAAAATGTAAGGGGTGATTAGAATACATCCAAGCAAAATACAAAATAATTATTTAATCCAGTATGAATTATTTTATTTGCAGACAATTTGATAAATTTTTATTTATTTACAACAGAATAATAGCATGAACTGACTTTCATTCTCCTGTCATCAGTTGTGCTATGACAATGGCTGTGTATGACAAAAATTGTTCTTTTGACATGCTCTATCACACCTTACTTTTTTTACCAAGAGTTATGAACCCCCCCCCCCTTCCCCACATGTATATTTGCATTTTTATTTTTCAAGTGTTAAAACTTTATGCACTCAAAAAAAGTTTTGCCCGTGTGAGACATGAAGCTGAAACTTTCTACTCAAATAAGGTTCAGCTATCAATAAATAAAAAAATTGTACAATTAAAAATAAATGAATTTTATCTAAAACTTAATAGATAAGAGTGTTAACACTAGAACTGTAGGGTTTCAGATACACCTAAAACTGTGGGCTGGGTCAAATTGACCCAATTTGTAGAATTCATGTTGCAATGCAACAGTAATGTTATATTTCAACAGCAATGGTATTAGTTAAATCTTAACATTCATATTAAGTTTGATATTACATTAAAAGTACAAAAATATTGTTGCTTTAATTCTTATTAGAACCGCGTCGCTTGAGATAGGTATACCTAAAACTGCGGTATGGGTCAAATTGACCCGACTTGTAAAATTCATGTTGCAATGAAAATGACATAATGGTATGCTATTATACCATTTATTATGTCATTACTGTTCATTTTATGAATGATAATGACATTTATTTAATTTGAACTTCGTATTCCAGACTCGTGGGAAGTTTTGGGTCAAAATGACCCATTCTGCGATATCAGGTATACATATTAAAAACAAGAAACAGATAAAAGTTATGAGCGTAAATGTTTTACAGATAATTAATAACATAAAGTTAGGAAAAGTCACGATTTTTTAAAAATTTCAGTTCGTAACTTTTTTGAAAAAAAAATGAAATCAAATCTGGTTTTGGGTCAAAATGACCCATCCCGTGGTTCTAGTGTTAATTATTATTATTATTATTAAACCTTTTCAGTTACTTTTCCTTATTTATAAATATGCTTAATTTCTGTTTTAAATACTTTTGTTATTTAAAATGTAATAAAGAGATTACTTTTATGTATCTGTTTTATTTCGTTTTTCTTTTGTAAGCTGTGCTTATGTGTCTTGGCTTTAAAAAACTCATTTTAATCAACTGTTATTGTTTTAACAGTCATTAATTGAAATAAAATACTTTTCCATTTTTTTCCTAAATGAGTGGGAAAATATTAAAACTGCTATTTAAGTTGATCCATCAGGATTACTTCTGGAAAATAAAGTTTGTAACAATGTGACTTACTTTTTCACCAAAGATATTACTAAAGTAGTGTAACAATATCTGGGAAATTGATGGATAACTCATATTATGGCTAATTAGCTGTTTTTAATGACTGCTCCCTTGAGATTAATTCCTGAATTCTAGCAGAAGTTGTGAAAGTGTGTAGTCATTTTAAATATAAGTAGTTGTAATTATATGTTCCACAATTTAGGCATCATCAGTTCACAAGTTATTTGAGTGATAAAGTTTTTCTTTCCTCCCACTTCTTATTTTAGAGAAAATACCTTTAACAGATAAAAATCATTCTTTTTATCCTATTTTGGACAGATGCTGCATTTTTGCAGCATAAAGTAAAATTTTAAAATTATCTGTATGGTGACACTTGTTTCAAACAGGATTTTATGTTTAAAAAGTGCTAAATTGTCTTTCAATTTAATATTATCTACACATTTACATCATTAACATAAGTATATACATGCTCATTGTTTTTGAAACAAACATTAACAATTTTAAAACTGTAGCGAACATTCCAACTTTGTGAATAACAGAATAATATTCTCTGAAAATGTATGCCTAAAAGGATGTTTGAAATACGAATTTTAATTTTGATTTAAGTTTTTTATGGAATGAAAAATATTTTTAAGGAAATAAAGGTAAAAAATATAACTAATGGATATTTTATGTTTAGTACATTCAGTCCAGAAAGTTCTGGTAATTGGTCATTTAAAAAGCCCGCCTAAAGACATTGTCAAAATTCTTTTTGTCGCCAAGTTGGCACAACTGTCTTGTATACTGACGCAAAGTTTGAGCAAGTGTGTTTTGTGATTTTTGCATTCATAAAACGCATTGTAACTGGTGATGAGACATGGGTTTATGAGTTTGACATGCAAACCAGTCAACAAGCTTCGGAATGGTGCCTTCCAACGAAGCCGAAAAAACCTCGTCAAAGTTGATCAAAAGTCAAGGTAAATGTTGACTGTTTTGTTTGATTATCGCAGTGTTGTGCACTCGAAATTCTTGCTAGAAAGTCAGATGGTAAATAAAGAATATTATCCGAGCCTTATGCGGCGATTAAGAGAGAAAATTTGTCGAAAAAGGCCAGATTTATGGAAAGAATTAAGTTTATATTTTAAGTTTATAACAGACCAGCTTCTAAAATGCTTTTCTCTACTGCATATTTTTTCTTTAGTTGGTGTCTGTTGGAATTTCCATATCTCAAAACACCTTTTAAAGTGAATTAGATATAAAAAATCATAAGTCATTGGAATTTAGAATATATTTTTCCCCTCTGCTGTGGGTGGTGATGATATCAAATGGAAAACTTTACCAATTGATTGGGTTGTCAAAAGTTTCAGTGGTAAATCTAATTACTTTATCTGTTCATTAAAATTTACATTTTTATTTTTGTGTTATGTGTATCAACATCAGTTTTTTGTTTGTTTGTTTTGTTTCGTTCATTAGAAAAACTTAGTAAGGCAATCAAATCAAATCTATAGATATATAAAAATGTAAATTTTTATGAATAGATTTGTAGATCAGCAAAACTGTGTCTGAAACTTTCAAGCAATTGTTTGGTTGATTCAACAAAATAATTTTGCTAATGAGTCATGTCACCTGTCATAAACATGAATCATCAGTTAACAAAAGCATTTTGCTAATTCAGCCAATTAATTTTTTTAGTTTTAACCAAATAAGCCATTTAAACAAATAGTTTATCTTAAATTATCAAAATGTTTTGTTAAAATAACCAAATAATCTCAACAAACTTACTTTGTTAATTTAATAAAAATTTCTTTGGTCCTTCAGTAGAAGACCCCAAATCCGCTGATCCGAAATCCACAAGGCTCTAAAATCTGCATTGTCTGTTATATGTAAACAATGAAATCTGCTCTGCCAGCAGTAGGTTCAGAAAACTGCAGTGTAACCACAGAGTAAAACCCAAATTAAGTAATTCCCACTTGAAAAAAATTTATATTTTAGAATTTGTGAACTCGATGGTAATACTGATAATCTTCATATGACTGACAGTGACATGGTTGACACTGAATGACAGTCACAAGATAGACTCTGCACAGTAACAACTCTGAGGATTATCAAAAGATTAATAAACATTTAATGAAGGTTTGGCACTGAGGGAGAAATACCTCAGATTTGTAGATCAGCAAAGCTATGTAACAGAAGAGGAAATAATAAGGGGGGGGGGGAGGAACTATTTAGAACAACCTTAAGTCTTCTAACTATTCAACAAATGTTTTTAAAAAATTATATAATTTCATAATTTTGTTTATAGTGTTATTCCTCGGTATTTCTATGTTATGATTCTGATATATGTAATATTATTTGCTCCCCTCTTTTTTACTTATTTTATTATTATTATCTGGGTGAGGATGGAGGGAAATAGAGTAATTTTCCTACTGTGACCCAAAATCTGCAAAAAGTCTGGAACCAAGCTGTGCAGATTTTGGGTCTTCTACTGTATTTCTACAGGATAATTTTGATTATTCAGCAAAACCCTCTTTTCCAGTGCAGTATTGTACATATTAGATGCTTTTGCACAGTGGAAAGTAAAAGTTGTTTAACCCAAAGAAGGCTTGAGTTCTAAATGACGGGCATTTTTAAAAGTAAGGTGTCCCTTTACTTAGGTAAATGTATTCTTTTATTGTATATAGTAATTTGTCTTAAGGGATCCTCATTTTATAAGGTTCATCATATTAAAAAATCTAGAGTGGCTCCACTCAACTTTTCAAACACTAAAGCATTTAAACAAATTTGAATCTGTGAATAATTCAGCAAAAAACAAAAGTGAAAATTATAATATGGTATTTGAGTATTCTTTTGAAATTTGTAAACATGTCATTAATTTAGGATATTAAAAAAATAATTTAGTACTTTCATCAATGAAATATGTGATTGTCTAGAAGATTTTAAATTCAAATATTTTAATCTAGACTGCATTTTATAAGAATACTTTTTTGTAGCCCTGTAAAAAACTAAATCTTAATCACATCAAAATATATACAGTATTTAAGCCAGTGACCTTAAATATGCATACGTAATTTGAGTTCAATCGAAGACACCATGTACACATTAGCACACTTTAACTATTTTTTGTCTATAGACCGTAATTCTTTGAAGCCCTTTACAGAACTATAAATCCTGCATCAGAATCAAACCAAGTTATGTGAAGGTGACCTATACGATACATACCCAATTTAAGCTTATTCGAATGCACCATTTAGACATGAGCACTTTAAAGGATTTGCATCTATAGGCTTTAATGTAAAAGAATTCTGTGAACAAACTACCAGTTCTATACAAACCAAAATGTTTGGAGTTCATGTGACTGTGACCTATAATATACGTACCCAATATGTACTGAATCAAATGTACTGTTTAAAAGCTAGCTCACTTTCATGAATTTTTGCACGTAGACTGCAGTGTATAAAATTCTTTTTCATAGTCCTGTAAAAAAGCTATACCGTAATTTATGTAGGAAAAGCCGCGGCGTCACGGACGTAGCTATAGCTTTCACCTGGGGGAGGGGTCAAGCGAGGGCGACCATAAGGAGCCCCCGTTTGGCCGTCCTTCGACCAAAAAGAGGCTCCCTGGATTGGCCCCCTGAAATTTTTGGAAGGGGCCCCTGAATTTTAGGGGGGCGATTGCTCCCCCCCCCCCTCCTTAAAATTCAAGAAAATTCAGATATCACCCATTTGAAAATAGTATTTTCTACAGTAGGAAGCATTTTGTCCCGCAATGTTACATGCCAATTTACGCCAGTGGCACCCGGTCAACAGTTTCACAGGGGGCCCTAAACCAAACTACATTTTTATTTTTTATTTTATCTCGCAGAATGCAAATTTCAAAGAGTTCTTTAAATTATGCCTCACCATAGCACAGTGGTTATGTCACTGAAAATGACAGACGGCCGATGTGTGAAGGTCCTGTATCCCATCGCTCACAGCTGCCAATTAACAGTCAGGAGTTTTGGTAGGTTTTTCTCCAGATGAACTCTATGTCGTGGAGAACTTCAGTTTATTTATTCTCAATTTACATCATATGACCCCTCCCTAAATGTTTTCCTGGCTACGTTTTTGCAGAGGCGCAGAGAGTCAAGTCGGGGCCCCGGGGATAAAATCTTGCTATCTAATACGACTGGAGTCCCTTTGCTATCTAATACATCAAAAGGATTTCTGGATCAAAAGGATTTTATTCCGACATCAAAAGGATTTCTGGTTTTATTCCTTATTCAAATTATTAATCATTTAAATGAACTTTAAATTAATAGTAATTGGAAAATAATAAATAAATTAAAATTGTTAATTTAAAAGAGTATTATACTTTAATAACCATCCATGCTCTAAAAAATACCAACATTGTTTTGAAGGTTTCGTCACCTCCATAGAGAAACTGTATTTGAAACGTTAACATTCTTGCATGGCATGTTTCCTCGGTATTGAAAAAATTAATATTTTTATTCATACATCCATGCAAGCAGGCAGCCAAAAAAAATTTCAGAAGGCCAAAAAAGTGGAAATTTCTCATAGAAAATCTGTATCTTTAACATTTTGTTAAGGAAAATTCAAAATTTCGGAGGTTGGGTGGGCCCATGGTCTCTCCTCTGGCTATACCCTTTCTTCCACTATTTAACTATGTGTCTCGAAAAAAAAAAATGATTTCTTGTTAAGAGGCATTGCAAAAGCAAATCGGGCAAAAAACTAAAAAAACGTAGGCTTGCTGAGGCCCAATTTTGGAACGGACCATTCTCATGTGTCACACTTATGTGTTTTACAAGTTTTTTTACTTCCATCCATCTCGATTCAGTTTTTTTTGTGTGTGTTTCCTTGCCCTAGGAAAGAACAAATCTGAAATATTTTTGATTTACCTCTTGTAGTTTTGGAGTTATGGGGGGTCAAAGTACCCCAGAGGAGTGACGTAAAAATAATTTAGGCCCACTTTTGCCACTTTACTGTCTCGACTGTGACTGGCTCAGAGGTGCTTCAGAAATTTTTCACTTTATCCCACAATATACCTTGCATATTAACATCTCAAATTGAAAATTCGTTCGAAAATAGTCAGACCCCCCCCCCCAAATAAGGCCCCCCGAAATACCCCCAATTTCATAAAAATACAGTTTTAAAAATGCTTTAAATCTTGGCTCTGACGTGATACAGTGCAGTAATATATCTTCATATAAAGTAAGTCCAATGTTAAAAATTTTTGATGTGCCCCTCGGCACGGGGCCCCAAACATGGTTCTTAACCCTTTGAGGCGCAACCCTTTCCCAATGCTGAAAAAAAGGCAGACGTTGCCATCGCTCGACTTAACTACCAGCAAGATGGTAGTTAAGTCGAGCAATGGCAACGTCTGCCCTTTTTTCAGCATTGGGCAATCTATCCAGCTGTTCTCGCATTCTTCCATTTTTCAGCAGATGTCAGTGCTGTTAAAATAATCGTGACCATTTTTTACGGGAAATGACGCGCTAAAAAGTAAAGGATTCTCGTGGAGCTGTGTCACCCGCAACTATTTTTATAGAAATCAAATCTATTCTTCGTGACTGGCAACAGTCAAAACGTCAGAGTTCGGTGTTCCCAGAGCGGGAACACTGCGCGTTAAAGGGTTAATGCTAATTTATGCAATTTCGAAGCATTGGTACAGCTGAAGCCGACTTCCCACAGGAGAACTATTGGCATGGAGATGTAGTATCAGCGTAGCAGTTTCATATTATGAAAAAACATTTTTTGGAAGGTACAACTGTTTCCATGAACAATCCCAAAAAGTACCTCCCTATTTGGGACATTCCACTGACACGCTTGGGATATTTCGGCATTACTTTTAGAAGTTTTCAATAGGCTGTAGCAATATTGAAAATTAACTTACTCTGCATATATCATAAATATATCCTCCATATATCACAGATAGTTCTTTTTCAGAGGCACTCATAAGAATTACATTATGCTGTGTGGGGATCTCTGTAACTACTGAACTGATTCGAAATTTTTTTCACTGATAAAAAGCTACACTATTCTTGAGTATTATAGGCTACCTTTCAGCATGCAGTATAACTAGTTCTTATACAGGGGCACTCAAAAGAATTCTAATACATTACGCTATATGGATATCTCTGTAACTACTGAACCTATTCTGAAGATCTTTTCACTGAAAGCTACACTATTCCTGAGTAACATAGGCTAAAATTCATGCATGTAGCATAATTTACAGGAACACTCAAAATACTTCAAATAATAACAAATTTGTACAGGTTATATAATCTGAATTCTTAATGGACTGTATACCGATGTATTTTAGTGGTAGGTAATGCAGTTTCTATGAAATTCTGGGATGATGATGGAATTCTGGGATGATTCTATGAAATTCTGGAAAAATGAATGTCAATTAGACATGACAAATTAATCCTCTCTTGTACTGTTAAAGAACATGCATAATGCATTAAAAAATAATGAAAAAAGTTTCCTCTATACTTAGGATCAAGTTCATATATTGACTAATGTAGTAACCTTATTTACTGTTGTATCTCGTAAAGAATACTATTAATGTTGATAAATGCAACAAAACTTGCAGCTTGTAAACTCTAATGACAAATTTCCTCTAGCCAATTTAATTTTTTAATTAAAAAATTATTTTTCAACAATTTTCTTTCAAGATCTAAAAAAAGTTTTCATTCTGGACAATTGAAGCGTCTTACCACCTTACTCTGGAATAAATTTCAGTATGTTTGTCAGTATGTTTGTATGTGTCATGTTGTTCAGTATGTTAGTAATAATCACAGAAACTAGGTAAAAAAATTATCGGATAAAAGTATGATCATTTGTGTACTGCGTAAAACATTAGGTCCCGTCTCTAAATCCTATGTAGCTCAACAGTGATAGCGTCCTGAATACCTTTCTAATTTATTTGCTGATTGCATAAATTTTTTGTTAATTAAAATAATTATTATTTATTTATTTGTTTTGGGAAAATTTATTAATATTGTAACTCGATTATTCTTGGATACTTCATTTCGTATAAAGTCTACTAGATATGATAACTGACTTTTTTTACCGTAGAATATTCTTATATACTATTAAACTAAAGCTTTTATTTCTTGAAAAGCAATTGCACTCAAATCCTTAAGTTTTGACATTTTTAAATAAAGACATTCTGTACTTTTTTTTGTGTGGTATATTGTTTATTATTTTAATAAGAGATAACAAGATAAATAAGTATACATAAGAATAAATTCATAGGCACACACACACACACATAAAAAAAAAGTGCAAAGTAATTTGTTTCCCCCCATAATATCATTTTTCGTAATACCTTATGCATTTTATATAAGATATTTAGTATGAATGAATTTCTTATGATTTTTTCCCCGTTTGTTTGTATAAGCTAAAGTTGAAAAGTATACATTGAAAATGTAGCAGCCGCGTGTTTGACAACTCAAAAAAATTTTAGATTCAGTGTCGTACCTAGGTAAAGTGGGTAGTTCATGTGACAGACAACAATATGCGCTCTTTCTCTTAGTAAGAAAGGCACTGAACACTTTGTATGGTCATTCTAAACATTTCTTTCGAATGACAAATTATATTGGTTTCTCTCTTGAAGGTTCATTCTGCAAATAAAAAAGTCTCACAGATTCATGTTCTAAGAGCAGCCATTTAAAATTGATATTTTAGCGATTTTTTCTTCTGCACCCATCGTTGCTTCCCGGCTTGGGTCTTTCAGTGCAGCTCAAATTTGGGGTTGCTGGCCTGCAAAAGGATCATTCAAAGACCGAAAGCGGGAAGCAACGATGATTGAGGAAGAAACAATCACTGTTGTCGCGTTCTTGCAAAGGTAGGAGCGAATGGGTTGATTGTTTCTTTGTGTCAATGTTGGAATCTGTGACGACTTTAAAATGTTGCGCATGGACCTACCTGCCGTACTCAGCTACTCCACTGGATAGTGAATCATAGAGAAAATGAATTCATGTTAGACTTTTTAGAATAAATTTTTTTTAAATTTCTGTGATTGTGTAATTAGAGATGGTTACAAGTTTTATAAAGAAGTTGCATTTGAACTCTTCTCAAGAATTGTTAACCTCCCTACTGACAACAGTTTTCGACACTTCGGTCAAGAATGCGTACTTCGTGTTAAGAAATTTTTTCAGCCAAAAAAGCCGCATTACTTTTCATTCCCCCTCTGACTCGACACCCTGTGGTGCTTGGTTGGTGATAAGCTGACAATCGGCCATCCCCTGAAGCTAATTGCTGTTTTCTTCTGGTTAGGGGTGATGACCCCCCCCCCTTCCCACCTGCTTTCTTCTTTCTACACTCTATTGAATCTTCGAAAGACCAGTTTTTCTTTTATCGTTATTTACGCTGTATAGACACGAAAATTGTTTGTTTTTTTTCTCTCTGCTTGTCCTAGAAGGAAGACCGTTTTATTACAGAATAAAATGTATGCATTTTACTAATATATACATGTACACAGGACTGTTTGTGTATATGCATTTGTACAATAATTTATTCTGTATCAAAAAATATTTTTCATTTCTTGATATATTATTAATTCAAGATATATTAGTAAAACACATAGAATGCATTTCGAAATAAATTTTGTAGTGATTTGGTTTAGCTGTTTCTATTAAATATTTCACGGTAATTTTATAAATAACATTTTAAATTTTTAAACTCTCCACTTTTGTAATTTTTGAAAGTTCCTTGGCAGATTTTCTAAATCAGAGAAATATCGGATCGTCACTTAATTCAAATCAAAGTAAATCGACTGCCAAAATCTGTTTTCTTTCCTTTTAAGTTTCATGATTTTACATTTTTTTTAACTATGTACAAAACTTCTGACACTTGTACTAAACAATATAGTGGAAAGCTTTGCTAATTAACATTTTCAGATACATTTTACTTGCGTGAAAATACTATATCCTGTGGATCTTTCAAAAATCTCAGGAATAATTTTCATTGCTAAGGAATTTGAAAATCAAAATTCTGCAAAAAAAGAAAATAATATTTGTTTGTTTGTGTTATGAAAAATATACATGATGGGCATCTGCCTAGGGGGGGGTGAGGTGCCTTTTGTGGAGGACTTTTTAAGTGATTCTAACGCTCATTCAGGTTGTACTTGGAGAAAACCGACCAAAACTTGAGACCGTTAGATGCAGGCCCGGACTTGTCAGGTCGGCTATTGCCGAGGGCCCCTGACCTAAGGGAGACTCAGCGAGACCCCCAATAATAGATATACTACTTTATAATTAGAATAATTTGATATACATCAGAATAATAGCTTAGGTAATTTGATTATTTATTTCTTAGTAATCTTAAGCTTCCACACAGTGGATTAGCGAAGGACCCACACAGAACCCGAGGCACGAGGGTCTCGTCGAAAAATCAGTGGCCCCAACAGTTTTAAAATAGTTAAATGTGACTTTGAGATACATAAGCCTTTTTCAAATACAGTCGAATCTCAGAGGACCAGAATCTTCACACTTCAGCCGCCCATCGAAATTCAGTCTTCAGTGTCTTATCCACTCCGCCAGTGTGGGGAATAAAATAATAAATCATGCGAAGTGCGTAAATTATAAACACTTTCCGACATATTCATATAGACGTATATAATGGACTAGCCTTTAAAAGTTACATAAAACCTGCCTAAATCTGAGTCATTGGTAAAACAAATCGTCTCTTTTCATCCAATATTCGGAAATTTTCATTAAATAACTTTACATTTAAAATAAAAGTAAAGATACAAAAGAAACTGCACAACGATCTTAACAAAAGTACTATTTCATTAGAAAATATATATCTCTAATTCAAATCAATGTAACCACAAGGAGGCTGAGAAAGTACTTAAAACTCTTCATACTTAAATATAAAAATCTCCCGAGTTATGAGAAAGTTTAACCATTTATAAAACCTGTTTTTAATCTGGTCACCATCTCTGTAAAGGTGTAACGTAGAAGACACCCTATTGTGACCAATGCTGCTTCCGAGCCCAGGTATTTCTATTCTCAGCTGGACAAGGTTTGCGCTCACACAGTTGTCCGGTAAAGAGAACCTACACTGGCGCCGACTTGTGAAAATTATTAGGGGGCTCGTATCCTTACGGAGGGGGAAGGGGGCACAAAATCCTTCCCTCCGTCAGTAGAATAAAGGGATTCAGAAATTTTAAATTGAAATTTCAAAATGGGCTTTTTAACATAACACTTGCATTAAAATAAAAAGAATTCCATTTCATAAAATTTTCAAAATTTTTTGAACTCATTTTTTAAATTAAGTATTTGAACTCAGGATCTCGAATCAGTCTTCAGTACACATATGAACAAAGCAAATCTCCCTTCTATTAAAAATGGAAACAAAATGAATGAAATCAAAATCAACGTCTATGTCTACGTCATGTTACTTTTAAACGTTTTTTATTTTCATGTACCTAGCAATTATAAAGAGAAATTCACCCAAAACAACGAGTCTTCTTAAAGGTGTAAAATTACACGGTTTTAAATGTTCATTTCTAAATTTTCGTATCTATGGGTAAACTTACAAAAATCTTTGAAAATCGTAGGGGGGCTGGAAGGCTGCTAGGTAGCGCTCACCCCGCGTAGCCTGTCACTTCTGGATACGCCCCTGGTGGGGGTGGAGAGTTTTATATGTAAAAACAGTAGATAAATGAAAACAATTATAAAATATAATTCAGAAGCTGGCTCCTCGAAGATTTTTATGAAATCATTTTTATTTAGTTCTTAACTGTAGCTAAATCAGAATACCAAATAGCGTAATAGCGGACTAATAGCGTTCGATATTAGTCCGCAACTGTATTAAACATCAATTTTTAATCTATCTCGCAAGTTCTTCATGATTTGAAATCTTCAAACTTAAATTTGACAGTTAATTTTCAGATTTGAATTGTTTTTAAGTCGCATTTAAACGGTTTATTTTCTGCATTGAAACTTAATACTGGTGAGAAATGGGAAAATCTCCCTTATGGTCAGACGTCTACAGAAGAGTCTACATCTCACAATAGAACAAAAGTATAAGCGTTTGCTGTACTGATAAACAAAAAGAAAATTACATGAGAACGACCCTTCTAAAAAAAGGGTAGTCTTCTGTCACAGTGTGAAATCTGAATTGTTCTTGTGTGGGAAAACGGAAAACACCCGCTTTTACTTCCATTGTGTCTATCGAGCTGGTGGTCATTTGTTTGTGCTTGTGCTCTAGGTCGACATCCGTGCCTATGGCATTCCTGAATCGCTTTAGTGAAAAACAGAAGAAAGGGGAGAAAGACAGAAGAAACTCTCGATACACTCTCTACTTTTAGGATTGTTAAGTTTAACCGATTTGGAGGAAGAAATATGATTTGACATTAAAAAGTTTGGAGTGAACTTTTTGAAGGGGCTCAGCCCCACGAATAAAAATATTGGGGGGGCTGAAGCCCCTTCAAGCCCCATGAAGTCGGCACTTATGAGAACCTATGCTTAACCTGTTCACTTTCATCACTCAAAAGACTTACTTTTTAGTCGGACATACCGTCAAATTTCAGACAGCTGTCGGGTGGGGATGTCGCCATAAATCTCTGAGCTGCGGTCAGAAAAGGGCGGATTTCTGCATTTTGCGGTTTATCATTTGGTGTACTATGATTTTCGATTTATTTGTTCGTCAACCGAAATACGCCACTTTCTAACCTCAAATCAGTCATTTATTGCGTCACGCCTTTTCCCACGGGTACTAAAATATCCCTGTATCTCGGGGTCTGATAATGTATAGTGGTCTTTAGAACTCAAAGTAAAGTTGAAGAGTCAAATAGTTTTCAAATGGAACTTTCATTTCAATACTGGATTCTTTAACGAAAAATACTACACTCAAACACGTATCAAATAACAATTTTCAGCATATGTATACCTTTATTAAAATTTCCAGCTTCAAAAAGAATTTAAAAGAAGAAAAAAAAAGTGTACGTGGTCTAATAATTTTAATACCATTTCACAAGGTACCTATTATTATGTATACGAGTATTTAGTTCTAGATACTTAGTTTGCAATGTCTAGATTTACTGATGTGAACACAGAAATAATTCAATAAAATTACTCAAACAGTCATTTTAGTACTAAGTAACTATTTGACATAAATATCATTAATAATGCTTACAATCTAAAAAAGTGCTTACTTAAAAATGAACTTAATTCCTCAGTTTCAGAGGTTTCTTTCTTTCTTTTTTCTTTTTCTTTTTTTTTTCCAAGAAAAGCCTGTCATTCATTTTTTTATTACAATTCAAAATTTACTCAAAATTGTAATAAAAATCTATATGACAGACTTTTCTTATTCTAATAATTCACTCTATCTAATCACACCCGAATTTTTTTTTTTAAATATAAGTAATGTAAAATTTAATACTTCTGTCACTAAAAGGAAATATTAAAAACTGAGGAATTGAGTTACATTTTCAATGATGCGTTTTTTAATTTTTTTTTTATTGCGAGCTTTATTAATGATATTTTTTTCAAATTAGTTTTTTTGTACGAAAAGGATTTTCGAGCAATTTTTAAATTTTTGAGTCATTGAAATCATTTATTTGAAAAATAAATTCAAGAACTTTGAAAACATTAAGCTGTAATAGTAATAATAATAATAATAATAATAATAATAAATATTCCAAAATAGTTTTCTAACTAATGTACATTGAAATTGAGATAAATTCATTAATTGTCGCACTCATTAAAACCTAATAAAATCTGAATTCTTGGTAGTAGACATTAATATTAATAATTAACACATCTGACTAATATGCTTTCCTGTATAATTCAACTCTTATTCCCTAATTTTGAATTAATGGATGTACGAATATTCCCCAGCGATGCGTACGTGAAATTTGAAGACAACCTTGACAGTAATTAGGTTGAGGGGGATCAGAATCCATTCGTCTTACTTTGATAAAACTACCACGTCTTCTCGTCTCATAGCCATTTATAAAAAACTCCACCGCCGATACTACAGTGGACCCTCAGATTCATTATACAACTGGTCGACTAAAATGGGAGAGTTAAAAGCAATTAGGGTGGACTAGCCGTCTCCCAATTTCCGGCGTACCCTTAAGGCCCTTGCAAATATCCAGAGACATGTCGCGGCTACAATGTATTTGAACGGGGAAATTCGACATGGTTAGGAAGCTGCGACACTTGGGGTGTCCTCTACCGAACAATAGATGGGGGATGTGCGAAACCGCAATATTATTCACGGTCCCCAATTATCTTTTGTTGGTTTAATACCGGAGTATCACCACCTTTTTAAAGGAAATGGTTACACTGTTGAAGAATTGGTTCCGCTATTGGCACCCTACTGCTAGCGTCCCGCGACATGTCTCTGGATATTTGCAAGGGCCTTAACTTGCAAGTACGATAGTGCCGCCATCATTGACCACTGCAAAAAAGACGACAGTTTTAAACGATGGGGTGCTTCCCCTACGAGAGGGCATTGAGGTCACTTTTCGGACGTCACCACATGGCGAAATTGTCCCTTTTCTTCGTTTGCCGTGAAGGCGCGAAGGGTGTCATTTTCCCTAAAATCCTATCAGGCACAGCTCCATGACTAGGCATTTTTGTGTTCTTTTCTTTCTCATTTACTTACGAGTTGGGCTCATAAGATGGAGAAGATTGCTTTTATTAGACCGGATCGGAACG
>JAWZYV010016538.1:0-42679 GCA_038373885.1 Cheiracanthium punctorium | reverse complement strand
CTTAGCGCCTACCGAATTATGCCCAAATTGACTTATTGAATTAGACATGTGCTTTCCCCCACTTCTGGAAAACAAAGTACATTAAACCTCATAATTCAACTTCATACCCCTCTTTTCTGCAAAACAAAAGAAATTTATTTCAAGTATTTAATTAAATTATCTCACAAATATCTTTTAAGGTGGCGTTTTTTCCGGCGGCGTTTTTTCCGGCGGCGTTTTTTCCAGGTGGCGTTTTATCCGGTGGCGTTTTTTCCAGGTGGCGTTTTTACCGGTGGCGTTTTTTCCGGCGGCGTTTTTTCCTACATTCGAATATATGCCATAGTCATCGCTCCTTACAGATTTATCCCCCTCTTCCCCGCCAACGCAAGCGTACATCCACACACTGTGTTATAAGTTCTAATGAAACGATCGACGACGAAAAGAAAATTTTGGGGCCAAATTTTGATCATTTTTGTATAACAAAGGTGTGATATATATAGTCAAAAAATATTATGTTCATATATTTTATTAACATTTAAGTTAAATATTTAGTATAAAAATATACAATAAAAACAAACTATTCTAGTCTAAGCTGTATTTCTTATTTGATTCGGTTGATTACTGATTCATTTTTCAAAAAAAACACATAACTCAAAAGAAATACTAGACGTTGTTATTGGACTATGGTTTATTTTTTATGTAAAACAATATACCGACCATAAGACCGAACACATTCACACAGTAAATTTGTTTTACACTCGAATACTTTTATAAGATGGTGTAAGAATAAAGAACATTTTGAGGTGTACTTCAAAGTAAATTAGATTATCAAACGTTTGAAAAAAAAAAAACCCATCCTAAATGGTTATTTGTATTATTTATTTAGAGATTTAATAATTAAAAATGCTTAAATAGTTATTAGTAGTAGTATTTATTTAGAGATATATTAATTAGAAATGGGAAATTATTGATTATCGAAACGGTAAAGAATAATATTTATCCATTATTTGAAAATAAAATCCATTCTTATTTTGGATGAATATTTTTCGATTATTATGTCGTAAAATCTTTTTGTCTTAAGCACGCCAACATTTCTTTCTCAATCGATAATATTACATCGATTCTCATCCGACCTTGGGCGAATCTCTTATATGTGTGAATTCCTTTTAAAGCAGAGGTCTTTTACTAGCCTCCGACAAATAGTGCATTTTTTGAAACATTCAAATTACAAATGCATAGGTCATTTTTTTTAAATATAGAAATTTATTATTTTTTTCGCATTAAAGTATTTAACAAACAAACAAACAAAAATATTTTCAACATAACAAGCAATTTAATTATATTTAGAATAAGTTACACGAAACAGCTGTGCATTTTCTTATTATGTAAAGAAATGACGCAAGAATTTCGAGTAAGAAGAGACAAGAAATGATTTAATTTCAAAAATCATTTTAAAAAATGATTTTATTTATTTTAATTTAAGATCAAAATAAAAGCATCCCACAGATAGGCATTGCCGTTCTGTTCTGTCTTTCGTTCGGATCAACATTCACATGCACATATTTTTTGTACAATCAATCAGTACAGTCGCCTAGTGGTGTTAAAACGCTGATTGGATGCTATCTTTTTAGAGATGACCTGGCTCACTTTTCACCGTATATTCCTCCCGAAATTTTCGCGCTATTGATTGGCCAAGGAACTGCGCGCGTCATCGGACGAGATGCTCTGTTATCAGCGCATCTCTTTTCGGGTCGGGACGATTTCCTTTATGACCAATAGATGGCAGCAGTAAGAATCTTGTATAAACGGAGGTTTCTCTGCGAAACCAAACAAGAAAATAATAAAATTACCTTATAAGCCGTTCCTTTGAAAAAAAAAATATTCTATTCCGAAATTTTTTTAAAATTAGGTTTTTAAATGCGCTGAATTCAAGTTCAAAACTCTTCACATTTTTCAGAAACCTGCTACTCATCTGCGCATCGTGCGCGGACTGAAGGCTTCGCCCCTGCTCAGATTGGGACTTGGGTGATTGGTTTGGTTGGTTAGTTGGTGTTTAATGGCACAAGGTCCAGAAAGTGGACATAACTGCGGCCAGACCTATAGTGTATATATGGTAAAAAATAAAGTTTTTCCAAGTAAAAAGGTGGTCCGCATAAAAATCAGGTAAAAGCTAAAAATACATAGAGTTCTAAAACGATAAAAGCAAATTTTAAAAATTTAAAAAGTAGATAAAAAAGGAAATAAGCCAAGGGTTTTTCTGGATGGGGGCTCCCATCCGGGAAAACCAGCCCGGGAAAAAAGTTTCCCTTCACACTGTGAAAAAAATATTGTTGCACCCGAAGAAATGAAAAAAAAATTAAACAGTGCGGGGTTTCACCCAATATGATGCAATTTTGGGGAAATGAGAACATTTTAAAAATAAGTATGATAAAATTGTTAAAAGCGTACAAGGGTTTAGAAAATGACATATAGTAAGATGGGGTATTGCAGGGGTGTACCCCGGAGGGGAGGCTCTCCAAGAAAAGGTGTTTGGAGAAACCCCCTCGTGGGGGCCGATTCGAAGGGAGAAAAAATTGACGTAAAATTTTGCGGTAAGGCTGCAAAAAGCCAGGGGGTTTGATGGGGGGATGGTTGGTGTGAAGTTTATTACTGGGTTTAAACAGCTCCATCTTTGAACCCAATTTTCTTTTATGCTTTTTCGAAAATGCCAGTTTTTAATGTCGTGGGGAAATGGTTCTGGAAAAGGGTTAGTAGCATGCTTTGGGCCAAAGCATCGGCCTCTTCATTGCCCGAGACCCCAACGTAAACTAGGAACCCAGCAGAAACGGAGTTTGTTAGGTGCTTTACGGGTTTTTGGGAAAATTTTTTGGCTCTGTAGCTGTGCAGAATAGAGCCCGGATTTCAGGCTTTCCAGGGCCCCTTAAAGAAATCTGAATAAATAATAAAATGTTTTTTGTTGGAAACAAATTATGGTAAAAGGCTTTCTTTAAAAGGGCGAGCAATTCAGCTGAAAAAAAACAGAGCAAAAGGGCAGGGAGTGTGTAACTGCAGGATTGAAAAAACAAAAACATGGGAAAAAGGGCCAACTTGATTCCCAAAATTTAGAGCCATCATGTAGTTTTCTTTTTGGGGTGTTTGTTCTTGTGTTTTTCATTTTGGGAAGAGTTGTGGTATATTTTTGGACTGTATTCTGCTTGGTTTAAACCCTTTAAAGGGGTTTTGGATTAAAAACGAGAGGCCCCCCCAAGGTGGTTCAAGAGGAAGTTACCCGCAGTTTTTTAACATCTGCTAACTGGGTTCCACTTTGACAATCCCAGGCCCAAAGGAGGAATACAAGGGAAACGGTTAAAATTTAAAAACGTTCTAGGTGATTGTCTAAAAGAAAAATTTGTCAATGGGTGCGGGGGATGAGAGAGAAAAACGAAAGTTTTGAATTTGGGTAAAAATTTTTTAAAGGCGATTTTGGGTGAGAGTTGGCTCATGACAAAATATAAGAGACTGTAAAAGGCACGCCCGGGAAAGAAACCGGAGCAAATACGCAGTGCGGTTTTGATGGCCCAGTGCAAGTTTTTTTAAAACGGGATTGGGGGGCAGACCCATAATGCAGCGCAGTAATCCAATTTTGGGCTTTAAAACCCACCCGGGGTAGATGGCAAAAAGGGCATTTTCGTTCACCCCCCAAGAGGTATTGGGTTTAAATTACTTTTAAAAATATTAGTTTTTTTTCGCCCTTGCTGCGGATATAGGAAATGGGGTTAGCAAACGTAAGTTTTTTTTTCGAGAAATACCCCTAAAAATTTTTTATGGATCATTTACTTTTTTTTAGAGTGACCCAGTTTAGGATCGAATCGGAAAGGACCCACGGGGGGCAGAAGTGTATAGCTACAGCCCCTTTTTTTGCAGAGATTTTGGAAGCCTTTTTTGGGTTACCCCATTTTTAAATCCTTTTGATGGTATTTTGAAGTTGGCGCTCAAGTACCGCATGTTTTTCCCCCTGACAAGATTTGTAGGTCGTCGACATACAAGAAAACCTTTTACAGTGGGAGGAAGTTGTGGAGAAAATTATTAATTTTTATAGCAAAGGGGGTTGACACTAAAAACCCAACCTTGTGGAACACCCTTTTTTTGGACAAAGCATCAGATTGAGAAACCGTTAAAAACGGACCCCAAAGAAAGCGCTGAAGGGGAAAATTTTCTGTAAAAAAATGGGAAGGTTCCCGGCGGAAGCCTAAGGTATGGAGATCGCGGGGGATACCATACCGCCGGGTCCTTTCATACGCCTTCTCCATATCGAAAAAAAAATGGAAACCAAATTGTTTCCTCCTTTAAAAAAAGAAAGTGGGGAATTTTTGGGATCTAGGTATATTACTTTGCCCAATAGTTGATTTTCCCCCCTGGGGAAAGCCGCTCAAAAAGGGTGTAGAAGGCCCTCTTTTTCCCAAAGGGACGTAAACAAGGCGTGCATTGATATTTCTCCAAAAAAGTTTGCATAGGCAACGGTAAAGGGCTTTGGGTCGGTAATTACTGGGGTTAAGGGACCCTTTAATTAGGTTTCGAAGGGAAGGGACAAAGAAATTTCTCCAGGAGTTGGGGAAAAGGTATTTTCCCGCTCCAGATTCTATTATAAAACTGAAAAGAGTTAATAAAGGTTTGGGGAAAAAAGTTTGTTTAAAACCATTTCTTACGTAATCCCCATCAGGGCCGGGAGATGTATTTGTAGACGTTTTAGATATTTGTTGAGTTCAGGGAATGGAAAAAGGAAATATTGTAACCCAAAGTGGGTAGCGGTGTTAAAGGTTACCTTTCCCGTTCGGATGTTTTTTATAGGAGGAAAGTATTGAGTGGGAAGGGGTTTGCGGGGTTTAAAAGAGAGTTTTTCCCCAAATTTGCATTTGTAATTTTTTTTTTGTATTGATATTATTTGGTTTTTTAAGGGAGAGGCAGGTTATTGATGGTTCTATATTTTCCCATGGCTCTTTTTTTTTTTTGCCCAAAGCTCCTTACCAGAGGTGGGGGTAGGATTTTAAACACATTTTGGAAACCCCAAGAATTTTTTTGTGCAAGCCGCCTTTTTTTTTCCTAAAAGGGCCCTTTTGGCTTTTTTTGAAAAAGAATAAATTTTTGGGCAGTGGGGGGACACCGGCGAAAGGTGTTCCATCCCCTTTTTGTTTGCTGCTTTTTGGCGAGCTTTGCTTTTTGGCCCCCCAAACCAATTTTTTTTTATTTCTTCGAGAGTTGTTCGGTTTTTGGGAATATTTTGCTCCGAAAGCTTTAAGGATGATGGATGTCAAAAGTATCCACGCCCTCGTCAATATTGCCTTTAATGGTGTCTGAAGAGATAATAGCGAGTGAGGGGGAAAAGTTTTCCAGTCAGCTTTATCATAGTGATAACGGGGTGGGAAATTTTCCCGGGTTGAATTTTGGAAAAAAAACAGAGGTGAGAGAAGGATTGGAAAGGATCCCCTATTGTGTAAAACCACTGGTACAAAAAGGGGTTTATATAAGGGCCCATTTTTTGGGAGGAGAAAAAAAGGAAAGGGTCTATGGCAGGGAAAGGGACTTTGGGGGAAAAGGAAATAAGTATTATCACCATTATTCATGATGCACAGGGAGAAATCTTTAATGAGTTGTTCGATACGATGGCCTTTGTTGTTAGTGTCTTTGCTACCCCATGACGGACTATGAGCATTCATGTCACCGAGAAGAATGAACGGTGAGGGGAGTTGTTGAACAAGATTATTGAGGGATGATTGGCTAATGGAAGTATTTGGAGGTAGATAAATACAGCACACAGTAGTAAGGTGTTTCAGAAGGATACGGGCAGCAACAGCCTGGAGACAAGTATTGAGGTTGAGGGTTTGATAAGGGTAATTACAGTTAACCATTAGGGCCACTCCGCCAGAGGCCCTACCACTGAGCTCATAGTCCTTGCGGAGTATAGAGTAATTACGGATAGAATATTGTCTATTGGTTGTAAGGTAGGTTTCTTGGAGAGCGAGGCAAGCGGGATTATGATCGTAAATTAAAGTTTTGAGGTCGTCAACTTTATTTAGGAAACCGTGGCAGTTCCAAGAGAGCAACGATGCCATAATTAAGTGATATGGCCATCGTGCATCTTCGTTGGAATCCCTGCGGGAATATCTGGAGGTTTGATTTCGTCGTGTTCCATTGATTCTTCATCACTTATTTCGGATTCTGATGGGGCTAGGTTTAAAATAGTGTCATCAATTTGTGGTTGTGGAGGTACTTTTTTCATGCTAGATTTATTGTGTTTTGATTTGTAGGAAGCTGTTTTAGTGAGCAGAGGTCTAACTTGAGTGTAGCTATTGCTTGGTACCTTTTTCATTGGAGGATTTTTCTGGGATAAGGAGCGAGATTTATTTGGTTTAGGTGCTGTTTGTTTACTCATTGAGGTGTTGGTGGTGGAAGTATTGGTTGGTGGATCGGTCTGAGTAGCTATTGAGTTAGTAGATTTTACTGCAGCAGCATAGGATAGGCCAGATTTTGGTGTGCGAGCTTCTATTATTTTACGGGCATCAGGATAGGAAAGTCTTTGAGAGGCGCGCAGGGATTGAATTTCTTTTTCAAATGCCCATTTTGGGCAGGACTTTGAGTATGATGGATGTTCCTGTGTGCAGTTTACACATTTTGCAGGTGCTGAGCAGGTTTCACTGTCGTGGCCAGAGGCACCACAGCGGGCGCAAGCCGGTGATCCACGACAGGAGGTTTTGGTATGACCGAACCTTTGACACTGGAAGCAACGGATAGGATTTGGTATGTATGGTCTAACTGGGCATAATAGATAGCCGGCTTTTATATGAGATGGAATAGTTGGAGACTGAAAGGTTAAGACTATGTGTTTAGTGTTAATAAGTTGGTTATTGCGACGAATAGTGATTCGACGAACTGCGCATACACTTTCGTCTCTCAGGTTTTCTAATATTTCGGATTCAGAGCAGTGTAAAAGTTCGGGTTCTGATATGACTCCTCTGGATGTATTTAAGGATGTATGGGGTGACACTGTGACAGATTTTAGTCCAAAATTCTTTATTTTCATTATTTTTGAGGCTTGTCTATTGTTTGATACTTCTACCAGGAGGTCTCCAGATCTTAATTTTTTTACTTTTTTAACTTCACCTACATTGGATGACGTGCGGATAGGGGCAGATGGAATCCCAACACAAGAACTTAGACTTTTCTACCTTCCAGTTTGACAGGGGAAAATACGAGCGTGCGCAGGGAGAAATGTATTAAAAGATGGGTTCGTGGGGAAAAGGACTTCCAGGTTTTTAAGCAAGCGCGTTACATGGCTATTTATTAATCCTGCGATCTATTCTCGTTTTTTTTTTCTTTTTGTAATTGAAATGAACAATTGCTATTACAAATGTATTTATTATATATTATGTGTGTATACTTAGACCTTTTTAAGCATGGGCAATTAATTGTGCAGTCTGTTCTCGTTTTTTTCTTTTTCTTTTTTTTTTTTTTTTTTGAAGGGGGGAAGGGTAATTGAAATTAATAATTGTTACAAATATATTTATTATATATTTATAATAAATACATATATATGTGTGCATATATGTATTTACTCACATATAAAGTAATGTATTGTCCATAAAGTAATGTATTTATTATTTATATATATGAATATATCAGTGGCGTAGCTACAGGGGGTTCACCCCCCCCCCCGATAAGGAATTTTTTTGTCATACAAAACATATTTTCTTCACACTCGTAAAACATACACACACACACACACATATATACACATATACATGAATCGTTGTTCTCGTAACCCCCCCCCCCTCTATGAAAAATTTCTCCCTACGCCACTGGAATGAATACTTTTTAATTTACTATATACAATAACTTAGACTTAATAATGATTAGAGGTCAGAATAATTTTAACTAATATTGCAATGGCCACTATAATAAAAAGGATGTCAATAAATAAAAAGAAATAAATGAGATTACAAACGAGTTCCTAAAAAAAGTTCATACATTTTTTTCATTTTTAAAATAAGGGTTACGCTTTTCAACATACATCTCTTAAAAGAAGTTAGTGTATCCTTCCCTTTCTGTGTCAATCGTTGCATTGCATTTGGGCAATCGGGAAACAACGACGATCAGGGTTGAGAAATTCAAAATACTATTACCATAATCTTAGAAAACTTGACGCCAGAATTATTTAAACTACCGTTGTAATTTCATATATTGAGTCTTTCACACAGCATCAAGATATTGAGTTTTTGGTACTGCTGAGACGCAACGTGTGCGTTTGGGCCATCGGGGAGCAACGACGATCAGGGATGGAGAATCGCAGCCACCATTTCTATTCGATAAGAGGTAGCAGTAGAAACAAAGGCAATAAATTATATTTTCATTCTGCCATTAGAGTGTAATCTATGAGAGCTATTTTGTTTGCTCCTGTTAAAGTGCTTTAAATACTACACTCGCTACATTCCTGGCAGACTATATTTTTACGAACGCCATTTACTGCACAAACTCCAAAAACTAGTTATTGCTCGTGAATTTTTTCGTAAACAAGATGGTTGCCTAACCTTGCTTGCGTTAACAAGATTCAGCAGTATAGGCACCCTATAAAAAATACTGGTCCTAGGATACAGGCACGTATCCAAAAAAAACACTTCGGGGAGGGGGGATCCGAAAATTTCGGGGGGGGGGGGTGTCCAAACAGTATAAACGGCAGAATTTCACACAAAAATACTATATCATTACCATTTTAGTAACAAAATTCCAATTTTCGAGGGGTCTGGACCCCCTTAATCTCCCCCCTAAATACGTCCTTGCTAGGATACGCCCAAATATTTTCTGTCTTATGACTGGTTGCATTAAACAATTTATTTATAATGAAGCGGGTGCTGGAGACAGGTGAATGAGAGGGACTGTTGCACATGATCCCGTGGACATAGAAAGTCTGTGCTTAGTAAATTGAATAATTAGAGTTTTATAAAACGAAAAATAAATAAATAAAAATAAACCAACTTTAATTCTAGTAAAAAGTAAATTTCCTTCTACCTCAAAATAAGTCTTATAGTCTTCCAAATAAAAGTAAAATCACAACGAAGTACTGAGCGAATTATACCTTCATCCATGGGCGCCGGCAGAATATTTACCAGGGGGGGGGGGCGAAGACTACTTCAACGCATGGTTACCTTGTTGGAAAGAGCAAAAAAGCAATGCATACAAAAATCCAGGGGGGCATTGCCCCTCCCTTGCCCTATGCTGCCGGCGCCCATGCCTTCATCTCAGATGTTGGAACTATCTTATCTTATTTACCTATCCTATTGTATCTTATTATTATCGTATATGTTCTTCTTATCGAACTAAAACGTCAATGGTTACGATTCCCCTTCCCTGATCGTCGTTGCTCCCCGACACCCCAAACGCACACGTTGGGTCTCAGCTGTACCAAAGACCTAATTATGTTAATTATGTTGATGCTGCATGAAATACTTAATATATGCAATTACAACAGTAGTTTAAATAATTCTGGCGTCGAGTTCTCTAAGATTATGGTAATATTCTGAATTCCTCAACCCTGATAGTCGTTGCTTCCCGATTGCCCAAATGCAACGATTGACACAGGAGGAGAAGGGTACACTAACTTTAAGAGACTCGTTAGAGACGTATATTGAAAAGCGTAACCATTATTTTAAAAATGAAAAAAAAATGTATGAACTTTTTTAGGAAGTGTTTTGTAATCTGATTTATTTCTTTTTATTTATTGACATCCTTTTTAATAAAGTTAGTGGCCATTGCAATATTAGTTAAAATAATTGTGACCTCAAGTCATTATTAAGTATTGTACTTATTATTAAGTATAAGTAAGTAACAAATTATTTATATATTCCAGTGGCGTAGACAGAAATTTTTCTGGGGGGGGGGAGTGGTTACGACTACTGCAATTCGTGTATCGTAATGAGCTGTATACATATGTTGTGTATACGTGAAGAAAATGCATTTTGTATGACAAAAAATTCGTCATGGGGGGTTATAACCCCTCAACCCAGTAGCCATGCCACTGATATTTTCCTATATATAAGTAATAAATGCATTACTTTATAGTAACAATCGTTCAGACACATATATATATATGTATTTATAAATATATAATAAATCCATATGTAACTATTATTAATTTCTCTTCGGAGCAATCGAGACGACAGCCTCCTGGTTAAGGGTCTCAATTAACAACAATCAAATAAAATTATGAATTTTAATTACCAAAAGACAAGAAAAAAAAAGAGAGAACAAACTGCACAATTAATTGGCCATGTAACCGATGCTTAAAAACTTCGAAGTGTACATACATAATATATAATAAATACATTTGTGGCAATTTTTTATTTCAACTACCAAAAGAAAAAAAAAACGGGGGAAAAAAGAAAGAGAGCAGACCGCACAATTAATAAATTAGCGCGATCCTTGCTTAAAAACGTCGAAGTACTTTTCCCCACGAATCCATCTTCTAATGCATTTCTCCCTGCGCGCGCGCCTGTTTTCCCCTATCAAACTTGTGGGTAGAAAAGTCTAAGTTTTTTCTGTTAGGATTCCATCTGCCCCTATCCGCACGTCATTGGATGTGATGCATTTGTGGATAAGGAATGGTGATATTTCATGGAAGGTACCTTCAACTATGTGAATGATGAAGAATCGAGCATTTGTATTGGTAAATTGAGAATCCATGTTTTCTTTGTTTATTGATTGCAGAATAGTTGTCTCAGATGGTGGATTGGGAGAAGAAGAAAATTTCGTAGCCATGTTGGAGAAAAGATGTTCGGACCCGGCCGCACCACCCACCACGGAGCCCAACAAGGGGATGCTTATACTTGCACCAGTGCTAGCCGGGTCTATACGCGCACAGTACATCCCTGTAAGCAGCGTCCACCCTTAACGACGTGCCCAGCAGAAGACCGATTGCTTGATCCCTAGCAGTTGAACAAGTCAGTACCACCAGCCGATTGATACACAGGGGAACGCTGTGTACCTCCCGTTTACCCGAAGCCGAGGCCAAAGTAATGTGTTGAGGTTGATCCCGTCCCAATGGAAATGCCATTCAGATGATTTCCCCTACGGGAACACCCCTCAATTACCAGGTTCCCCATTTCCGGGGACACGGGTCTCCACGCACGGCTAACACGTGGGTAGTTTTCCGCCAATAGAAGCTGACGGTACAGAGTGACTGCAGCTTCTGAAGGGGGGCCCTCACCTCCAAAGAGGAAACTACACTGAGGGGGAAAAGGAAGGAGACAGCTAAGAGGAGAGGAAGGTAGGGTAGAACATAGAGGAGCAAAAGATCGCTGGGGCCCCGGGATTGCGACACCCGTAAAGACCTAGATTAGGTCTTCGCCCTGAGGGGGGACTTGGGGTGAAATTTTGACAAAGTGTTGTTCAGCTATTATTAATAATAGTCAAATTATTCGATTGGTAAGAAATTAATTTCACTTTTTACCAATGTATGTAAGTAGCAACAACATTCATAATAATTAAAAAGCAATATTGCCAATTGTATAGGAATTTTAGTGTGATTTTAATTTTCATATTCATTGGATAACTTTTAAAAATTAACTGATTTCTCTTCTTGCTGTTTACATTATAGAGGTTTCAAAAGAGTTGCTCATTGTAATGAAGTTTCCGTTTTTCTTATAATACAGCTGACGCTCAAACATATTTTCTTTTCTTTTTTTTAAACACATTTTTTAAAAATTATTTAAATATTACAAACTATTTTTATATAACAAACACTTATATTTTTTGTAAATATTTCTTTTCAAATTTAAATTTTGTGGGAGGGGGCAAGGGGGGGATACTACCCCCTGCCCCCTCCCAACCCCAATACAAGAAATCCCCTCAGGGGGAAAACCTACTTTAGGTTTTTACGGGTGTCACAATCCCGGGGCCCCAGCGATCTTTCGCTTTCCTCTGTTCTACCCTCCTCTCCTCTTAGCTATCTCTTTCCTTTTCCCCCCTCAGCGTAGTTTCCTCTATGGAGGTGAGGACCCCCCTTTAGAAGCTGCGGTCGCCCTGTGCCGTCAGCTTCTATTGGCGGAAAACTACCCACGTGTTTGCCGTGCGTGGAGACCCGTGTCCCCAGAAAAGGGGAACCTGGTAATTGAGGGGTGTTCCCGTAAAGGAAATCACCATTACGGAATTTCCATAGACACGGGAGAAACCTCAACACATTGCTTTGGCCTCGGCTTCGGGTAAACGGGAGGTATACAGCGTTCCCCTGTATATCAATCGGCTGGTGGTACTGATTTTTATCAACTGCTAGGGATCAAGCAATCGGACATCTACTGGGCACGTCGTTAAGGGTGGATGCTGCCTAAGGGATGTACTGTGCGCGTATAGACCCGACTAGCACTGGTGTGCAATTGCACACCCCCTTGTTGGGCTCCGTGGTGGGTGGTAAGGTCGGGTCCGAACCTCAATTTCCCCAACATGGCTTTGCAAAATTCTTTGTCTCACGTCAATGCTCCGCAGTCTACTCCCACTGAAAATACTGATGCACAACTTCTAAATGTGAACGCTCGATTCTTCATCATCCACTATGTTGAAGGTAACTTTAATGAAACATAACCATTCTTAATACACAAATGTATCACCGACAATGTAGGACAAGTCAAAAAAGTTAAAAAATTAAGATCTGGAGACCTGTTAGTTGAAGTATCAAGCAATAGACAAGCATCCAAAATAATGAAGATTAAAAACTTTGGCCTAAAACCTGTCACAGTAACACCCCATACATCCTTAAACATCTCACGCGGAGTCGTATCTGAACCTGAACTTTTGCACTGCTCTGAAGCTGAACTATTAGAAAACCTAAGTGATGAAAAAGTATGTGCTGTGCGTCGAATCACTATCCGACGCAATAATCAACTAATCCCCACCAAACATATTATTTTAACTTTCCAGTCTCCCACAATTCCATCCCATATCAAAGCCGGCTATCTATTATGTCCCGTTAGACCATATATACCAAATCCCATTCGCTGCTTCCAGTGTCAAAAGTTCGGCCATACTAAAACCTCCTGTCGTGGGTCACCGGCCTGCGCCCGCTGCGGTGCCTCCGGCCATGACAGTGAAACCTGCTCTGCAGCTGCAAAATGTATAAACTGTGCACAGGAACATCCGTCATACTCCAAGTCATGCCCAAAATGGGCTTTCGAAAAAGAAATCCAGTCCCTGCGTGCCACTCAAAGACTCTCTTATCCAGAAGCCCGTAAAATAATGGAAAGCCGTACCCCTAAACCTGGTCTGTCTTATGCAGCCGCAACAAAATCTACTAAATCAATAGCCACTCAGACTGACCCTGTCATTCATCCTTCCTCTTCCAAGACATCAACAAGTAAACAATCAGTCCATAAACAAAACAGTTCCTCCACTGCACCAGAGAAAACTAAGAAAAAATCACACAACAATAGCTCTACTCAAGTCAGACCCACAATCAGTAAAGCAGCAACCTACAAATTAAAATACAACCGTTTTAGCACAAAGGAAATACCTCCTCAACCACATATAGATGACTCAATTTTAAAATTATCACCCTCGGAATCAGAAATATCAAATGAAGAATCGATGGAACATGAAGATATTGAGCCACCTAATAACCCTAAAGGGGTTACCACGACAACGCACAATGCTCCTAACATAACTTAGTTATAGCATTGTTCTGTCATGGAACAGCCACGGATTTCAGAACAAAAACGACGACCTCAAAACACTTATCTACAATCACAATCCCGCCTGTCTTGCCCTTCAGGAAACATACCTCAAAGCCAATAAGCACACTCAAATTCACAATTATACTGTCCTTAGAAAGGATTATGTGCTAGGGGAAAGGGCATCCGGCGGAGTTGCCCTCCTAATAAATAATCACTATCCCTATTGTACTCTCAATCTCAACACACCTTTACAGGCTGTCGCCATTAGAATCCACCTCAAACATCTCACTACAATCTGCAGTATATATCTTCCTCCTAATAAAACAATCAGTCGAACTTTGCTCAATAACCTTGTCCAGCAACTTCCTTCCCCTTTCATACTCCTAGGGGACATGAATGCCCACAGTCCCTTGTGGGGCAGCAAAGACACCAACAATAGAGGCCAACAAATAGAACAAATCCTAACCGACTTCTCACTGTGTGTTATGAATAATGGTGACAGTACTTACTTCCGTCTTCCCACAAAATCATTTCATGCAATAGACCTTGCTATTTGTTCTCCTCCAATCCTCCCACTGTATAATTTCTCTGTTTCTGGTGATTTACATAATAGTGACCACTTTCCGATCATTCTCTCTCCTTTGTATATGAATCCAAACCAAACTTGAACTGGGTGTACAATACCCAGATACATTCACAAGGCAGATTGGCAGACTTTTACTTCACTATCAACAATATCCTAAAATATCATAGAAGGCACTATTGATGAGGTCGTTGATAAAGTCACATCCACTATCATTAAGGCAGCAGATAATAGTATACCGAAATCGGGCACAAGCTGTCGCAGAAATAAAAAACCGTGGTGGAACGCTGCATGCACCCTAGCCAAAAAGCAGCAGCAGAGAGCCTGGGGTACCTTCCGCCGGTATCCCACAACTGAAAACCTTATCATTTTTAAAAAAGCAAAAGCAGTCGCCCACAGGGTGAGGCGGCAATCTCAAAAGGAATCATGGATGCAATATGTCTCCAGCATTACTACATCAATCTCTAGTAAGGAGCTGTGGACCAAAACAAAAAATGGGAATATACAATAACCCTACCATACCTTGCCTTGCCATCAATAACAAAATCATCTCTGATATTACAGACATTGCAAATACCATCGGCGAAACATTGGCTCTATCCTCTTGTAGTACCTCTTACTCAAATACCTTTAATACCCATAAACTGCAATCTGAACGGCAAAAACTAAACTTTAAAACTTCCTCGCAATACTCTTATAATAGTATCTTTACAATCCATGAACTCACCAATCAACTCAGACAGTTACCGAACACTTCTCCTGGTCTCGATGGTATCACATATGAAATGCTAAAACACCTTTCTCACGTTTCCCTTGCAAATCTACTACAGCTGTTTAACAGAATCTGGAACGAACATACCTTTCCTTCCTCCTGGAGAAATGCCATAGTCATACCCTTTCCAAAGCCCGGAAAAGACACTTCAAATCCTAATAACTACAGACCCATAGCCCTTACCAGTTGCCTTTGCAAACTGCTGGAGAAAATGATCAATGCACGCTTAGTTTACGTTTTAGAAACAGAGGGCCATATACACCCTTACCAAAGTGGCTTCCGCAGGGGCAGATCAACTATTGACAACATACTGTACCTGGAAACTCAAATCCGTAACGCTTTCGTAAGAAGAAATCACTTAATCTCTATTTCTTTGACATAGAAAAGGCATAGGACAAGACCTGGAGATATGGTATTCAACGGGATCTCCACAATCTAGGCTTCCGTGGCAACCTTCCAATATTTATCCAGAACTTTCTCTTGCTTCGAAAATTCAGAATACAAATAAACGGCATACAATCCAATAGCTTTGTCCAAGAAGAGGGCGTCCCTCAGGGCTCTGTCTTAAGTGTTACCCTCTTTTCAATAAAAGTCAATAACATTCTCAATCAACTACCTCCGTCTGTTCACGGAAGCCTATATGTCGATGACCTTCAAATTTCTTGTCAGGGAAAGGACATGCGTTACATTGAGCGTCAGCTCCAGAACACCATCAATCGCATCCTAAAATGGTGTACCACAAACGGTTTTAGCATTTCTGCGGAAAAGACTGTCAGTACGTACTTCTGTCGTTTACGAGGGATCCATCCTGATCCTGAGCTCTATGTGGGCAGCTCAAAAATAGAAATACGTGACTCCGCTAAATTTTTAGGGGTATATTTTGATAGAAAATTGGCCTTTGCTAACCATATCTCCTATATCCGTAACAAATGTGAAAAGGACCTAAATATCCTAAAGGTATTAACTAACACTTCTTGGGGAGCGGAGCGTGACGCCCTGTTGCGGATCTACCGTGCAGCAATTCGATCCAAAATAGATTACGCCTGTGGAGTGTATGGATCTGCATGTAGGTCAGCCCTAAAAAAACTTGACACAGTGCATCATACTGCACTACGCCTCTGTTCTGGAGCTTTTAGAACATAACCCATACAAAGTCTCTATATCACTTGTCATGAGCCATCTCTCATCTACATCCGTCACAAATTATCATTAAACAATTATTTTCGCATCCTGTCTCAACCCTTTGGGGGACGCATTTTTGGACACTCATTTGGACCGCCAATATGGAAATCGCCCCTCATGCACTCCTCCCTTTGGTTTAAGGATCCGTAGGAGTCTAGTTGGTACCCAACTGGAGAATGTTAAAGTCTCCCCTAATTCTCCTCATGAAACGCCACCATGGACTACACTGCAGACCTCGTACCTCCAACTATTTAATGGCTTTACTAAACAGGATACCGACCCAAAAATATATCAACAGTTGTTCTCAGACCACAAAAACAGATATAAAAAATATACAGAAATATACACTGACGGCTCCAAATCTGGGAATCATGTCGGCTTCGCCTTCGTTGGAAGTAACTATACCTGCAGCTATACTCTCCCTCCGTTCTGTTCAATCTTTACTGCTGAATTACTTGCCATCCATGAAAGCCTGTTATATATCTCTAAAATGACTACAAAAAGGTGTATCATCTACTCCAACTCCCTCAGTGTACTAGACAATCTAAAATCGGGCTCCCTCACTCATAGCTATATCACCAAAGTGCATGAACAACTGACAAATCGTGGATACAATATTCTCTACTGTTGGGTACCCAGTCATATTGGGATACTGGGCAACGAGAAGGCGGATAGCTTAGCCAGGCAAGCTACAATCCCTTACACTGGCTATCTCGCATACAATGACATAAAGTCCGGCACCTCTAGCAGTCCGGTACCTCTAGTAAAAAGCAGTTGGACCAATAAATGGGATAGTGAAACTGAAAACAAACTGCATTCTATCCGACCTTCCCTCACTCATTGGTCATCCCTTTCATATCAAAATCATGATGTCATTTTGACTCGTCTCCGCATTGGTCACACGAGAATCACCCATAAACACCTACTTCTGGGTGAACCTGCCCCAGAATGTTCACATTGTCAATCTCACCTAACCATTCGTCACATTTTAACCTCTTGTACAGCTTTTAATAATTTTTACCAAATATTTTTTAACTGTTCTCATCCCAAACTTGACGATATATTGGGTGAAACCCCTCACTGTAATTTATTTTCATTTCTTCGACGTATCAATCTGTTTTACTCAGTGTGAAGTATACACCTTTCTCTGACTGGTATCTGGATGGGAGCCCCTATCCAGACGTCCTTGGCTTATTTTTATCTACTTTTTACCTTTCTACAGTTTGATTTTATCAGTTTTAGACCTTACGGATTTTAGCTTTACATGTTTTATACAACAACTTTTACGCGAAAGCGTTATTTTATCCTAAATACACATAGTCTGGCGCAGTATGTCCTTTCTGGACCTTGTGCCATTAAACACCAACCAACCAACCAACCAATACAAGAAATTTGAAGTAAATTATGTGATTAATTCAAGAATTGTTCAAAATTCCCCTTAGATTATGCAAAGACACATCTAAATTGCGCAAATATTTATAGGAATTTGGGTAAAGTGTAAACCACTGGGGACACCTGCAAGGCCCGATGGCTATAGAGCTGCAGTTTCGGATAAGATATTGTTTTTCGGTTTCCCATCAGCAAAACTGCTCGTCTAGATCACTTCTATCCATGAATAAAAATTCATCTATTGCAGATAAACAAAAGTGCACTTGCCGATGACTGAATTCGACGAGTCGATGAGTTAACGATGAGTCGATGAACGACCGAGCAGAAAACAAGCAGTCATTGCTACTAGGGCAGGAGGCTGTCGTCTCGATTGTTTCGAAGAGATATTAATAATTGTTACAGATGGATTTGTTATATATTTATAAATACATATATATATGTGTCTGAACGATTGTTACTGCAAAGTAAAGTATTTATTACTTATATATATGAAAATATCAGTGGCGTGGCTACTGGGGGGTTATAACCCCCCATGAGGATTTTTTTGTCATACAAAATGCATTTTCTACACGCGTACACAACGTACAGCACATCACGCGTACAGCACATTACAATACATGAATTGCAATAGTCGTAGCCGCTTCTCCCACACCCCCCAGAAAAATTTCTGCCTATGCCACTGGAATATATAAATAACTTTTTACTTACTATGTACAATAGCTTATACTTAATAATGACTTGAGGTCACAATTATTTTAACTAATATTGCTATGGCCACTAACTTTATTAAAAAGAATGTCACTAAATAAAAAGAAATAAATCGGATTACAAACCACTTCCTAAAAAAGTTCATACTTTTATTTTCTTTTTTAGAATGATGGTTACGGTTTTCAAACTACGTCTCTAACGAGTCTCTTAAAGTTAGTGTACCCTTCGCCTGTTTCAATCGTTGAATTTGAGCAATCCGGAAGCAACGACTATCAGGGTTAAGGAATTCAGAATATTACCATAATCTTAGTGAACTTGACGCCAGAATTATTTAAACTACGGTTGTAATTGAATGCGATATTAAGTCTTTCATGCAGCATAAACATAATTGGGTATTTGGTATAGCTGAGACCCAACGCGTGCGTTTGGGCAGTCGGGGAGCAACGACGATCGGGGAAGGGGAATCGTAACCAGTGACGTTTTAGTTCGATTAGAGGAACATATACGATAATAATAAGATAAGATAGCATCGATAAATAAGATAAAATAGTTCCAACATCTGAGATGAAGGCATAATTCGTTCAGTACCTCGGTGTGATTTTTCTTACTTTTTACTACAATTAAAGTTGGTTTATTTTTATTTATATATTTATTTTTCGTTTTATAAAACTAGAAATTATTCAATTTACTAAATGTAAGGAAACAGGAAAAACGGAATCACTAGATTATCACGAGACTATGAGTTTGGCAACACATATGACTATTATTCTAAATTGTTATAAAATTAAGTTAGTTCTCGATATATTTTTCTACGGATGTGTTAAAGGAATAAAAGTTCGTTTTGGATCTTGCTGTTATTGCATTTCAGAAAGTGGGATTATTATGGCACTTTGAAAGAATTCGCGGAAAAGTGATTTGCAGTTAATCGCGCATGAATTAGGGAAAACCGTCAATGAGAATTGTAGGATTGTAGATTTAAAAAATTTAATTACGAAAAGTAAGGAATTCGATTAAGAGTTAATACAAGGGATGATTTTTAATTTGGATGCTGAAAGAGAACAGACCGAACTGAGGCGACAACATGAGTTGGCGATGAAAAAATTAGAAATGGAAGCCAACACTGTGTCTATGATGGCTACGTCTGCTAGTGATTTACCATCCAAAACAAAAATTGATTGGCAAGCTCAATTACGACATTTTTCAAAAAATGATGATGTTGGTTTATTTCTAGTGCATTTTGAAAAAGTTATGAAGAGAGTTAATATGGAACCATCGCTGTGGATGGCGTGTTTGATGGGCGTTCTGCCAAGTGAAATTGTAGAGTTTATTATGAGAGAACCCGAAGAATTAGCTGAAAATTACGTGCACGTTAAAGCACTCTTACTTAAGCGTTATAAACTGAGCGCTGAAAAGTTTAGGCAGTTGTTCTATTCCCATGCAATTAAAAATGGAAATACTTGGCGAGAATATTATTATGAATTAGAAACCTATTTTGACGGATGGGTTAATGGACTAGAAATAAAAACAATGGAAGACCTGAAAAATTTAATAATTTCAGATCGTATTAAGCAAACTGTGCCTGCAACAGTACGAGAATATTATGTAAGTGAGTGGTCATCATTCAAATCGCCTACAACATTGGTCGATAAAATTGATGAGTATGTTGAATTGTGTGGCTTATACGGGAAAAATAATGAATCGCTTTCGCCTTGTGAACAAGTTAGTGTTAAGAAGAAAGATGGAACTATCATTAAGTATAAAGGATTAGATTAAAAGGTTTTGCTACAATTGCTTTGAAAAAGGACATTTCTCACGAGATTGTTTAAAACCAAAGCGGCCGAAGTTTTGTACTGCGTGCCGAACTGAAGGACATGGCACAAGAGACTGCCCCAAAACGTATAGTAATCCACCACCACTAGTGAATGCCTCTTCATTACCTGAATTAAATGAACGTACTACTTCGAAATCCGTTTTAATCGGTGGATTAAGGACAGAGGCTTTGATGGATACAGCCGCTGATATTTCTTTGATAACATATACATTTTCTAAGCAAATAAATGCTTCTACTAATCATACTTGTGATACTGCTACTATAAGAGGAATCGGTGGATTAGTAAAATCGCTTGGAATTTGTACTGCAAGTGTAACTATCGACAATATAGTTCTGAATGATATGAAATTATATATTGTTTCAGATAACACTTTTCCAGGACCTAATGTTATCATTGGAAAGAATATCATCGATTTCCCTGATTTGATGATGATCAGAAAGGAAGGAAAATCGAAGTTGTTATACATAAATGAACTACCAGGTTTTGATATAGAGAATGAATCTGAACGTGCTGTTCTCAAAACATCTGAACCAGTAATAATTGAACCACACTCGGTAGAAATGGTAGAAGTTATTAGTAATGCTCAGGGTGCAAATTGAACATTTTCTCCAGCGGGGGACATTTGAAAAGAAAAAAAAAAATGGAGGGAAGGCGTAAAATGCTCCATTCACATAATATATTAGGTATTACATGACAAATGCAGTCGCCAGCATGTCTTGGAAGGGACTTAAATTCAAATAGAAGTCGACCACCGATTTTCTATGCACAGCGATTCTCGTCAACCCTCAAATTCGGCTAGCGGCAGAGCAGCGCTTGTTCGACCATTTCGCAGTCTTAATTTGAAAGCTGACCCCAGTTGCAGAATGAGAAGTGGCATCAAGCATGTATATATCTAGTTCAAAGGGATGTTTAAAACTTGCTCCTAGTCTAGTAATAAAAAGAATTCGATTCTCAATACTAAAATCGTTAGGTACTGAAATTGTAAGGACAAAGACTAATTTTAGCATTCTCAGCAGGGATAAATAGTATCCCTGGCAGGGATCCTTATATTTCTTAGCCAGTATATTATATTCTTCAGCGGGGACAATCCCGCATCCCCCCGTCAATTCGCACCCTGGTAATGCTGAAAAGAGATGCAGTCATAGTCATGCTATGATGAAAACGGTAAAGATACAGATTCGCTTTATTGACTAGAGACGTAAACAGCGTACCAATCCAAACTTTAGCAACGAACTCTTCATTTAAAAAAGAATCGTCGTATTGCAGAGGAACTTGGTGTAACGATTATATCTTACCTGACAGAAATAGGAATAAAATCATCCAAAGTGGTGTTAAAGAAAATGGTAATGTCTTAGTTGTAGAACACGTACACAGAGAACCTATCCCATGTGATTCTATTAAAATCGGTCCAAGTATGACAACAGAACAGAGACAAAAGATATGTGATTTATTAAATGAGTTTAGATTGTGCATAGCAAGGAAAGCAGACGAGCTTGGATGTGCTAATAATACAGTTATGCATATTACAGAAAAACCTGGCTGCACAGCAGTTTCTCGTTCACCATATCGTGCTTCACATCATGAGAGAGAAATCCCCCGCGGTTTGATTCAAAATTTAAAAGACCAAGGAGTAATTCGAGAAAGTTCGTCAGAATATAGTAGTCCCGTATTACCAAGGGCGGTTCTAGAGTTGCAGTCTGGGAGGGGTAATGATGTTTTGTAATTTTAAATAAACTCAGTGCCTCCGAGAAGGACTGACTACCAGGGGGCGCACAGAGGAAAGGGTATCCTTCTGACTGCACAATACACTTCATATATATGAACTAGCTGAAGCACCCGTTCTTCGCAAGGAATGGATATTGTCAAAACCAACAAATACAAATGAAAATAAGTAAACAGATATCAAACAACTTTTGGTTATATATTTAATCGCCTACAAAAACTGTTTTATTCTTCAGGCATAGTTCAACTATACTTGATTTTTTTTAATACTGTTTGAAATGTGCATCATATTCCCCGTGCATTTGTCTTCAGTTCTCCAAAATTGAAATCTATGTTAAAATCGCCTGATCCCCGCCAGGCATATTCTAACTATACTTCACCTTTATTTACTCGAACCAATATTCCAATTAAATAAACAGTAGGGTTAGGCAGTTTCTCGACAAAGATGGTTGTGTTTTGTTGTGCTGTGGGATAACCGCCAATTAGCAAGACGTAGGCTTTAGACCAAGGAGCGTGTTACCTCCGTGAGGGTCTTTCTAAGGGATCCTAACCTGTATTTACGCTAAGTTCCGGAGGAAACCACGGAAAATTCCGAACTTTTAGGTCGTCGGACGCGACCTGGTTTTCAACCAGGCACCTTCCGTCTCCCATTTCATCGCGTTATGCGCTTGGCCACTGGTGGGGCACTCTACAAAGTTGGAAGATATCGCTTCGGGGACTTATTTCTTTTATACCAATTTGGCGATAAGTAATCAAAAATAGACCTTGGGATTTTTCACATTTAATGTGGCAACCTTTGAAACATGATTTGCCATTTCACCAGGGAGACAAAAATCTTTGTCCTAAAATTAACAGCTAAATATTAAGAGCTAAATATTACGTGAAAAAACCTTTTTTGTCAACTACCCTTTATAATGGCCGATTAAAAAAAAAATTGAAAAAGATTTTTAGGAATTTGTGTTCGTTGCATTCCAATGCAAGTTTTTTTTTTTTTTTTTTTTTTTTGTTCTCTATCTTCACTTTTCTGCTATATATGAAAATAACGTTTTAGCCTCTCACTACTGTTTAAACTTGAACTCTAAAAAACTCTGAAAATGACTGTTATGTATTAGTGTTAGCTACATTTTCAAGCAAGAACTTTTTGGCCATCTCTTTTTCCCTTTGAGATATGATGGAAAATTTGGAAACAACATTTTGACTCCCTTATCCCAGTGATGATGCGAATTCTAAAAAAAAACCTGGAAATGAATTTAAAGCATTTGCGTTCACTATATTTTTAAGCAAGAATTTTAGGCTATCTCTTCTCCTCTAACATATAAAGGAAATGTGAAAGAACGTCAAAGAACGTTTTGGCCCCTTACACCCACTTGTGTGCGAATTCTTAAACACCCTCAAACTGATTTTTAGGCATTCTTGTTCGCTACATTCTAAAGCAAGAATTTTATGACTATCTCTATTTCCCTTTGAGATATGATGGCAAATTCGAAAATAACGTTTTGGCCCCCCACACAGCACAAGATATATATCCATTGGTTATCTATAAAGAATCAGAATTGGATAATGGATATATCTATTAGAAGTCCAAGATCCTCCAGGTAACATAAAATGGACTTCTATAAGAGATTTGGCGTGTGATCTCTCTAAGGACTAGACAACATCTATAATATCCAGGATGTCTGTAAGAGATCTATATCCAAGTAGCATAGATATTAATTGGACGTCCAAAATATCCAAGATTTCACGGGGAAAAAGTGAATTGTGACGTCATAACTACGACTTTTTTACCCGAGTATTCTTACTCCATTCTGTGAATTTTGGTGCTGCCATCTATTGTCTATTATCATACATAAAAACTTCAAGTTACTTTTAAACTGAAACCTATTTTCTTCAGCTTGTATCGAACCATCGATCCTAGGCGCGAAAGGCGAACGTTCTAACCACCGGACAGATTCGACTCAGTGTGAGAAGACTAACGTTTGAAGTGATTGTTGCTTCAGTTTCGGAATGAAAAAACTTTTATGTATCTAAATAAATAAAATTAGAATTTGCGGTTCACCTACTTGGTATCACAAAATTTTGCGATTTCTATCCGTTTTAAGCATTTGGGACCCCAGTACAACCGTAAGAAGAAAAAAGTTTGTCTGCACATCACGTAAAACTGACTTAAGCGAATGAAATAAAATTTAGTGACATGATAGGTGGTCACTCAACTTAAACTATAGGCGTCGAATTTTAAAAAATTCAATACATTTTGAGATTTTCTGAAAATTCTTTCAAATTGCGCAATTTTTTTTCGCACATCACGTAATAACGACTAAATGAAATTTGGTGATCTGATTGATGATCACTCAACGCAAGCTACAGGCATCGGATTATAAAAAGTTTCTTACTAGATTTTGCGATTTTTCTGAAAATCCTTTCAAACTGCGTAATTTTTTTTTCAGTAGCCATCCAATCTTCTACGTAAATAAGATGTATAGAAATGCATCTCTCATGGATGTTATACACACACATCCAATAGATTTGTAGCTTTGGATGGCAATTAAATATCTATGGAACATCTATTTCATTAGCTACATAAGATGTCTACTGATGGATTTCTTATGGATGTCATACATACATTTCCAATAGATATCTTGTTTCGGATGACTATTAGATATCTATAAGCCCTCTAAGGATATTAAGAGGTAGCGATTTAGATGTCCTATAGATATATATTTTTCTCCGCATATAAATATCCTTTAAATATAATGGATGTTATATATCAGTTTGGATATCTATTAGACCTGATTTGGACATAATGGGTTGTGTGGGCCCTTATCTCCCTTTTCATGCACATTCTAATGAACCCAGAAAACGAATTTTAAGCTATTAGGCAAGTTGGAGTGTATAGGCTGATTAATTTTATTTTTTACCAACTATGCGAAAAATTCCAGAGCTGGGAATCGAACCCAGGACTGCCGCATAACGTGCGGGTGCTCTACCACTTGTTCGCACGTTATGCGGCAGTCCTGGGTTCGATTCCCAGCTCTGGAATTTTTCGCATAGTTGGTAAAAAATAAAATTAATCAGCCTATACACTCCAACTTGCCTAATAACTTGAAAGGTTGATGGAATCACTTTCTAAAAAATGTAGAATTTTAAGCATTTGCCTTCCCTATACCTTTAAGCAAGAATTTTAAGGCAATCTCTTTTTTGTCCTCTGATATATCAAAAGAAATATGAAAAGAACGTTTTGGACCCTTACCCCTGTTTGGGTACGAATTTTAAAACACCCTGAGAATAATTTTTGGGTATTGCTGTTAGTTGCACTTTAAAACAAGAATTTTATGGTCATCTTTTTTTTCCTGTGAGATATGAAGGGAAATGTGAAAAGAACGTTTCAAACCCTTACCCTCGTTTGGGTGTGAATACCATAAAACCATGAAAACGACTTTTGGGTATTTGTGTTAGTTACATTTTAAAGCAAGAATTTTCGGCTATCTCTTCCTTCTCTGATATATGAAGGGAAATGTGAAAAGAATGTCAAAGAACATTTTGGCACCTTATGTCCATTTGGGTGCGAATTCTAAAAAAACTCTGTAAACAACTTTGAGGTATCTGTGTTAGTTAATTTCAAAGCAAGAATTTTACAGTTGTCTCTTTTTTCCTCTGAGATATGAAGGGAAACGTGAAAAGAATGTTAAAGAACGTCTTCGGCCCAGATTATCTTACCGAGCCCATTTGGGTGCGAATTCTAAAAAGACCCTGAAAACAACTTTTAGGTGTCTGTGCTGTTACATTTTAAAGCAAGAATTATACGGCTATCTCTTTTTAACTCTGAGATATGAAGGGAAATGTGAAAAGAACGTTTTCGGCCGCCATCCCCGCCTGGGTTCGAATTTTTAAAAATCGCTTCTTGAATGACGTCTTGGGTACAAAAGCTATAATTTCATTGCTCCTAAAATTTCATGTCTGTACCTCCAGTAGATTTGGCTGGGCAATGATCATCAGTCAGTCAGTCAGGACATCTTCCTTTATACATTGAGATAAGATGTTTAATTAATCATCAAATGTGAAATAGATGTTTAATTAATCATATAATTACTGAATTATCCAAATACCGAAAATACTAACCTTGCACCTTTCCCCCCATTGATCAAAATTAAGAACTCTTCAATAATGTTAATGAAGAGTTCTTATGTTTCGCCAGTAGATAGTGTTTTTTGTTTATTTCACCCCAGTGAATTCCCCATGCTGAATTATTTTTAACTTTCGTTTTCAAAATCCTGGGTGGGGTAATTACCCCCATTACCCCTCCCCGTAAAACCGCCAATGAGTATTACTCGTAAAAAAGAAAACTGGAGAGTACCGAATGGTCATTGATTATAGGCAACTAAATTCTCAAACTGTTAAAGACAAATTCCCTCTACCATGTATAGATGACTTACTTGACTGTTTAGCAGGGTGTAACTTATTTTGCATCCTTGATGCATGCCAAGGTTTCAATCAAATCCCTATGGAGGAAGAATCATCTCGAAAAGCGGCGTTTACTACACCAGACAGACATTTCGAGCCGACACGCTTGTTCTTTGGTTTAGCTAATGGTCCTTCTGTTTTTCAGCAATGTATGTCTTTAGCATTGGGTGACTTGTTATGGAAAGCCGTTTCCTGTTTTGTAGATGATATTTTCTTCGGGTCTGCAGATTTTGAGAGCATGATGTCAGAACTTCGATTAATACTCAAAAAATTAAGCAATGCCGGAATATCACTGAAGTTATCTAAATGTGAGTTCGCCATGACAGAAATTGAGTACTTGGGGTTCGTTGTTAGTCGAGAAGGTATCAAACCTGGACCAAGAAAGCTGGCTGCCCTTGCAGAATTTCCTGTTACAAAATCCAAGGATAAACTCGCCGATTTTTAGGTTCAACTAGTTTTTTTCGCCGTTTTATTGAGAGATATGCCACAATTGCTACTCGATTGACTTGTTTACTAAAGAAGGATCAACCACTTATTTGGAACACTGACCATCAAGATGTATTTGAAAGACTATATCGCATTTTAATATCGGAACCTGTCTTAAAATTATTTGATCCACGTAATGAAACTGAACTGCACATTGACGCGTGTTCTTCGGGTTTAACCGGAATGTTACTTCAAAAAGACAAAAACAATGCTCTTCGCTTAGTTTACTGTGTTAGCAGGCGTACTACTGTTGGTGTCTGACATCGCCGCAGTAATCTCCTGCATCCGGAAACTAGCGCGGAAGGCGATAACTGTCAACCGCGCAGGAAAATACTTTTGCACCTGGCTCGCGCTGAAGTGAAGAGAGGATTACGCTTCGACTCGCAGTGGGTGTGCATGAGGATGGCTTAGCTCCAGCGACCAAATGTGACATTCTTAATTCTTTATCATTTTCAGTGTGTAACGTACATTCGTAGAAGTTTTAAAATAAATATAGTTTAAGTGTTGATTGGCGTATTGTTTAATTATTTAATGATTTTGTATTAGCAACCTTCTAAAGTGATGACCCGTGTGAAAAGGAAACTCAACACGTGCAGTTTCATAATCCCAGTGCATCTGTTTCAAGAACGTATATAAGTGGATTTTGAATGCACAAGAACATATATAAGTGGATTTTTAATACTCAAGCCGATATATTTTTCATCGGTATATTTCGTGTGTGTAAAAAAACCGCAGTGTGTTGTCGACATGAAATAAGTTGTGTGAACAACGTGAGCTGAACCAAGCTGTGTGTGTTGTGGTTTTGTGAGTTATGTGAGCAGCTTAAATCATCATATTGAAATATCTGTGCTCGTGTTCCCGATGTTATTTATGTGGTTACGGTAATAAGCATCCGGCTGCATATTAGTGTGCTCTTCTGTGTTTATGTATTGCTCAAAGCGTGAAGTCTGCCCGGTAAGTGTTTTACACACTTTTTCCATGTTGCGTTTAGATTCCTGTGTGTGACAGCCTTTCTTTTACACATTATTTGGATATATTGCTTGAGGTATTACATTATTATATTACTAGTTGTCATAAATCGTGTGTTAATAGTTTAGATGTGTAGAATATATTTTCCCCTCATTCCTAGTGTTAATTAATTTTTTGTATATGTCTTAGCTGTATTATAACTTAGTATTAGTGATATAACGTGTTATTATTGGTATTATTAGGTAAATATGCTGAACGAGGCTGTAGTTAATGCTGGAGATGCAGCGGCTAATAATGCCAATGCAATTCAACGAGTAGGTATCAAATATGCTCCTTTTTGGCGTGCTAACCCCAAAATTTAGTTTTATCAACTCGAATCTCAATTCACGCTGGCAGGAATAACTAATACCACTACTCAGTACCACCATCTAGTTGCATCTCTACAACCGGAGGAGTTAGCGATTGTAAGAGACATCATAACCTCTCCCCCTCAGGATAACCCTTATGCCGCGATTAAAACACGTTTAATCAACCAATATGCTGTTAGGGAGGACTCACGCCTTCGCGAGTTAGTATCGGGCATGCAGCTGGGTGATAAAAAACCATCCAGGTTATTACTAGAGATGCTCAGTAAGGCGGGCACTCAGGTAGGCGACGATTTGCTAAAAACATATTTGTTCAGAGGCTGCTTGCCAACGTGCAGCAAATCTTAGCCATTTCCAACGATAATTTAGACAAGTTAGCCGAGATGGCGGACGGTATTATGGCCGCTACGGGGCCAATACCAAGTGTGCAAAGTGTACATAACGATAACGAAATTAAATCACTCATATTAGATATTTCGTCACGTTTGCAAAAGCTGGGAACACGAAATGCGGAGGATAGGCCTAGGCGACCCTCCTCACGCGCACGATATTTCAGAGGGCGTAGTAAATCTCGCAATAGGCAAAATTCCGCTAGTAGCGACAGCTCGTTATGCTGGTACCATGAAAACTTTAAGGAGAAAGCTAGGAAATGTAAGGAACCCTGTACTTGGTCGGGAAACCTCTAAGGCCGTCACTCGAGCAGACGGGTGACGGCACACCTTTGATCAATGGGCTATACTTGAGCGATAGGTCGTCAAATATGCGTTTTTTAATTGACACTGCCGCAGACATGTCTTTGATGCCGAATACGGACTGTAAGCAAATAAGTACTCCCGATAAGCTTCAGCTTTTTGCTGCGAATGGGACAGTAATTAATACTTATGGCCAGAAGTTACTGAAACTAGATTTAGGTTTAAGGAGAGAATTTCATTGGCCTTTCGTCCTCGCGAATGTATCCCAGCCAATTATCGGTGTTGATTTTTTAAGGCATTTTGGCCTACTAATTGATGTCCGTAGAGGAAAGCTGCGCGACCCAGTTACCAACCTGGAAGCAAAAGGGGACTTAAAAATTAAAACCATTTATAATATTAAAGCGGTAGCGCACAGCTCACCGTTCCATGTTCTCCCAAGTAAATATCCTAGCCTAACAGACGTGTCATCAACGCTCAAGACTCCTAAACATGAAGGGAAACATGTAATTGAAACCAAAGGTCCACCGGTGTTTGCCAAGCCAAGTAGGCTGCCGCCGGATAAACTTAAGGTCGCGAGGCAAGAGTTCCAATTTATGGTAAATGCAGGGATTTGTAGACCGTCAAGTAGCAGTTGGGCCAGCCCTCTACATATGGTTCCAAAATCTAATGGTGACTGGCGTCCCTGCGGGGATTATAGAGCTTTAAATGCAGCCACGATACCTGATCGTTACCCCGTACCACATATACAGGACTGTATGCAAGTGTTACATGGGAAGTCTATATTTTGCAACTATAGATCTTGCCACAGCATACGACCAGATTCCTGTACGCCCAGAAGACGTTCACAAAACGGCAGTAACCACTCCGTTTGGATTATTTCAATTTTTGTTCATGCCTTTCGGTTTGGCTAATGCGGCGTCCACGTTTCAGCGATTCATACATAAGGTGTTACATGGTTTTGACTTTTGTATTCCCTATTTTGATGACGTTTTAGTCGCCTCCTCCACTCAGGATGAACATATGCAGCACTGTGTTTGAGCGTTTTGCTGAATTTGGCTTACGGATAAATCCCTCCAAATGTGTCTTCGGCCAAACTAGTGTAAAATTCTTAGGCCATAACATATCTTCTAAAGGCATTTGCCCGTTCAAAGACAAGGTTAAAGCAATTCTTGAATTTCCGCGCCCCCAAACAATCAAAGAATTGCGTCGGTATTTAGCAATGTTACATTTTTACCGTCGATTTATCCCAAAGGCTGCGCACACACAGGGTATCCTAAACAAATATTTACAAGGGGCAAAGAAGAATGACAATAGACCAGTGGTGTGGTCTGAAGAAGCCAACACTGCATTTCTTCAAAGTAAAGAAGAACTCGCGAATGCGACCACCTTAACATTTTTTGTTCCCGCTGCTTCACTTTCCGTCGTAGTAGACGCTTCTGATAAGGCCATGGGAGCCGCCCTACAACAGCGAATTGAAGATGCTTGGCAACCGCTTGCTTTCTATTCCAAGTCTCTATCTTCCGCTGAACAGAAGTACTGCGCATATAATCGCGAGCTCTTGGCGATCTATTCGGCGGTGATATGCTATTCCAGCATATGCTAGAAGGTGGATCGTTTACCATATTTACGGACCATAAACCACTCATTTTTGCCTTTAGGCAAAAAGCGGATAAGTGCTCACCAAGACAAACGCGGCAACTGGACTTTATTTCTCAGTTCTCTACTGACAATCAGCGGAATGGACAATGTAGTCGCTGATGCACTATCTCGCGTCAATATCTTCGCGTATGAGCAGCCATCCATTTACTTCAGTAAAATGGCTGCCTTGCAAAGTACAGATAAGGAGTTGCAAGAGGTATTGGAGAACCCTGCATCTACTCTGGACATTAAACACATGTCGGTAGGAGAGTCTGACAAGACTGTGCTTCAGTGCGATGTATCTACTGGTCGCATCAGACCGTTCGTGCCTCAAGCAATGCGTCGGCAAGTGTTCGAACAGCTGCATAACCTAGCACATCCTGGTGCAAAGGCCGCGACACGGTTAATTGCCAAACGTTTTGTATGGCCTTCGATGAAAAAAGACTTTCCCCACTGGGTTCGAACTTGTGTCCCGTGCCAAAAGTGTAAAGTGCAGAGACACACTAAAAGTCCAATTGGATCACTGGGCTGGCCAGACGTCACAATTGCCAATGCGGAAGCCAGCAGAAACATACAAAACTGGAGAGTGGAGGACATACACACAGCCTCCGACCACAAATATATCTGTTTACAATACACAGCAAAAAGCGTAGACAAACAACAGCGAAGATACAAAACAGAATACGGCAGACACGGCCTATACAGAAAAACAATACGAAGCCCACTACACGAGCTAGCGCGAGCCCTAGGCTCAACCAACGAAGTAGACGAGCTGAATAATCAAACTGCAACCCTCCTGGAGACCTTGCGAAACGCAGCTGCTAAGGCTTACAGAAAAAAGAAACCAAAACCCCAGCAAACTTTCGTATGGTGGACTTCCGACCTAAGATCAAAAAGAAATAAAATAACAGCGCTAGGAAGAAAACTCAAGAACACCCAGACGGATCAGCAGACCCAGACACTACTCCAACAGCAGCTCAACAGAGAAAGAGCCAGCTACAAGCGACTCTTAGCAATCACCAAAGCAAACGCCTGGAAGAGGTTCTGTAGCACCCAAAAAGAAACATACGGGAAAGTATTCCAAATAGGTCACGGAAAAATATTCACCCCCCCCCAAGTTCTAACCACCTGGGCAAGTTCCTCGAACACTGCCGGGGAAAACCTACAGACACAGCAAATAAAATATTTATGACGGGCTCTAAAGAAAAAGAACAAAGCCAGATCAGAGAAGAACCCCATCTAGAAGAACCAGAGGACGGAACCCAAAATGACACACCGGCCACAATAAACGAAATCTCGCAAGTCCTACAGCAGCTGAACCCCAGAAAAGCACCTGGACCAGACGCTGTAGACATACGCATGCTGAGACTAGCCCACGCGACCTCCCCACAAACCCTAACAGCCTGGGTCAATAAATGCTTAGAACTAGGCTCTTTCCCCCACTGCCTCAAGACCGGGGAAGCGGTATTCTTCCAAAAGCCAGGTAAGGATACAAGCCAGCCATCCTCCTACAGGCCCATCTGTCTACTACCCGCCCTAGGCAAGTTATTGGAGCGAATCCTAGTACAAAGGCTCACCTACCACCTGGAGACAAACCATCTAGTCCACCCTGACCAATATGGCTTCAGGGACATGAGCTCATGCGAAAAAGCCCTCCACAAGATAACGACCACAGCCAAGCACAATATTCAACAGGGCCACTACACAACCATAGTATCCCTGGACATCAAAGGGGCATTTGACAATGCTCGCTGGGACCGAATAAAACAGCGCCTCAGATCGCTCAAATGCCCAAGAAATATACACGCAGTCATCAATGACTACCTAAAAGATAGAAGGATCCAAATTAACTGGGGTAGCGGATCACAAGAACTACACCTGCACAAGGGCTGCCCCCAGGGATCCTGTCTGAGCCCCATATTATGGAATACACAGGCAGATCAACTGCTAGAACTACCCCGTCCAACAGGCACACAAGTTGTAGCATTCGCAGACGATATCACGGTAATATTCAGCGGGCCCAGAAGAAAAGACATCGAAGAGGCAGCCAAAAAATACTTCCCTCTGCTTTCAAAAACACTATCAGACCTGGGACTGGAACTCTCCACAGCCAAGACTCGCGCTCTAACCCTCAATCGACCGAAGATCCTGCGCAGGGAACCAGCAATTTGCCTACAAGGAAAGAGTGTCAGCCATGTAACCACGCTAAAGCTCCTGGGCCTCACTTTAGACAAAAACCTGAGCTACATGCCACACATAACAACACTACGAGAAAAAGCCATAAAAACGCAACATCAACTAGCGAGAGTCCAAGGACGAAACTGGGGCCCATCAAGCCTCCAAAGGAAAGAATGGTACAGGGCAGTCTTCCTGAGCAGGATTCTCTACGCAGCCAGTATCTGGGCCTCCTCCCTCAAAAAACAACAAAGGGACAAACTAGCCACCCTCCAGCGAATCCCACTACTATCACTAACAAGGGCATACAGAACAGCTTCCACGGAAGCGCTCTGCGTCATAGCAGGCACACCACCACTCGACCTAGTCGTAGAGGCAGAAGCCACTAGAGTACTGCTAACGAGACTCCAACAGACGAGCGGCCCGTGGGCGGACGACTTGCCGGATCTACCGAAAATCGCAACTCTAGTACCACGCTGGGCCCTACACCCCTCCAGGGAGCCCCCAGAAGGCCGCCTGACCCTCTCTACAAGAGAGGCAGTCTCGGATACAGGCCTGAACATCTTCACAGACGGCTCGAAGACAAACCAAGGCGTAGGAGCGGCGCTGGTCATATACCAAGACGGGAAAGAAATACACAAAGAACAATATAAGCTAGGAGACCACAATAGCAACTATCAGGCCGAACTACTAGCAATTCAAAAGGCCCTAACATGGAGCGAACAACAACAACGCACTGTACCCATCAACGTATACAGTGACTGCCTCTCGGGCCTACAAGCAGTAGCCCAACACAGAACCAGGGACCCAACAATCCTAAACATCAAAAAGACACTACACCACCTACCCAAGGTACGCTTACACCACGTAAAGGCGCACATAGGCCTGAGAGGCAACGAAGCAGCGGACGCGTACGCTAAACAGGCCACTCAACTACTAAGCCATAATGTCGAAGTACCAGCGCCGCAGAGCTACCTAAAGTCCAAACTCAAAAACCTGATACTGGTGAAATGGCAAGAACGCTGGACACAAAGCGAAAAAGGCAGACACACAGCAGGCCTCCTACCAAAAGTAGCAGAAAGAACACTAAACCTCACTCCAGCCACCACAGCATTCCTTACAGGGCATGGTCCCTACCCAACGTACCTGACTAGGTTCCATAGGTCAGCGGACCCAAACTGCCCCTGTGGGGCGCCAGGTTCCCCACTCCACTATTACACAAATTGTGCACTCACAAGCAGCAGGCACCTGCGCCCCCCACCAGAGCCAGGTCCCAAAAGACAGACCTGGACATTAAGTTGCTTAAGAACAGCAGCACTAAGGAATAAACTACAACAAACATATGACTTTCTACTACATCTATCAAATGTAACTTAGCCAAGCAAGCAACTCACCACAGCCCCACTAGCTATCATAAGACAGCATAGGAAGGCCAGCCAACATTCTCTCCAGGCCTCAGCATGGACTCGTACTCTCTTACGCGCCATGTCAGAACTGTTCCACACAAAGGCTACTCATAAAAAGACACCCTAGCCACAGACAACAATCCCAAGACCTCGTGAACCACTGATCACTACAATCAGACCTTGTAAAACTGTCATCAAAGAGGGGGCACTATATGGCAGCAGACCTGCGTGTCCTAAGTCTGTCCGCGTTCCCTCCTGAAAGTGTGAATCTGTACCTCAACAAGAAGCTTCTAATAAAAGTTCGGGACCGTGGGAGCGCTACAGGGAAGGCGTCAGCCTCTGTGTCTGGCCCGGCGCGGACGACGGGCTTCCCGTGGCTCCTCCTAGGCGTTGGAGGACTCCCAGGACTGCCAGTAAAAACGCTCTAAGACCGACCTCGTCGCTCGAGCGGGCAGCCCCCTGGCTTTCAATTTCAATTGGATCATTCCAGATACCAACTGCACGTTTTCAGCATGTCCATATAGACCTCATAGGCCCTTTACCACCATCAAAAGGGTATCGGTACTGCCTAACATGTGTGGATCGTTTTTCTAAATGGCCGGAAGCTATTCCGCTCACGGATATTTCAGCGGAAAGTGTTGCGGAAGCTTTTTATGCGGGGTGGATTGCTAGATTTGGGCCACCCATGAGACTGACTTCTGATCGAGGAGCCCAATTTGAGTCTTCATTATTTTCCGCTTCGAGTAAACTCGTAGGTGTCATGCGTATTCGTACATCGCCATACCATCCAGCAGCGAACGGGCAGGTAGAACGTTTTCATAGACAGCTCAAAGCAGCCATCATGGCTCATGACACAGTAGAGTGGGCTCGAATCCTTCCCACTGTGTTGCTGGGAATAAGAGCAGCCTGGAAGGAAGACCTGCGGGCAACGGCAGCAGAAATGGTGTATGGCGCGCCAATGCCTCTGCCTGGCGAATTTTTGATACCTGCTGATGACGTTCCGGACACGGCAAGTTTTTTAGGCAAGCTACGCGAAAGCATGCGTAAGCTTTGCCCTCCTTCAGCTCAGTCAGTCTCCAATCAAACAATTTTTGTACAAAAAGAACTGAAGCAGGGCCGTAGCTATTCCGTTTTTATAGGAGGGGGCTCCAAATTTTCCAAGGGGGGCTTTCATATATACACTCGTAGACATATATAACACACGCATATATGTGTGTACATATATATATATATATATATATATCAGAAACAATTCGGTAGTTACAGCCCATTGAGCGTAATATGCGTATATATTGAGCGTAATAATGCCCATTGAGCGTAATGTATTAGAATTATTGTGAGTGTTCCAGTAAAAGAACTAGTTGTGCATAAATTTTAGCTTATGTTACTCAAGACAGGGTAGATTGCTAATAGTGACAAAAGTTTTAGACTCGGTTCAGTGGTTACAGAGATGGCAATCAAGAATAATGTAATTCTTATAAGTGTCCCTGTAAAATTGTGATATCTGCTAGAAAGGTAGCCTATATTACTTAAGAATAGTGTACCTTTTTGTCAGCGAAAATGTTTTAGAATAAGTTCTGTCATTTCAGAGATACAAATGGAGCTTAATGTAATTCTTATGAGTGTTCCTGTAAAAGAACTATTTATGATGTATGCATAAAAGGTAGCCTATAATACTCTGAAATAATGTAGCTTTCAATCAGTGAAAAAGTTTAAGAACCCGTCTAGTAGTTACAGAGATACCGATAGAGCATGATGTATTAGAATTATTTTAAGTGTCCCTGGAAAAGAGTTATATTTATGTTATATGAATGAAAATTAGCCTATAATACTCAGGAATAGAGCAGCTTTCTATCAGTGAAGAAAGTTTTCATATCGGTTCAATAGTTACAGAAATACCCTTAGAACGTAATGTAATTCTATGAGTCTCCCTGTAAAAAAGCTATTTATGCAATATGCATTAAAATTAGCCTGTACTACTCAGGAATAGTGTAGATTTTCATCAGTGAAAAAAGTTGTAGAAACAGCTCAGTAATTTCAGAGGTGCCCATGGAACGTAATGTAATTCTTATGAGTGACGCTGTAAAAAAACTGTGATATATGCATGAAAGGTAGCATATATTACAGAGGAATAATATAGTTTTCTATCAGTGAAAAAGTTTTAGAATCGTTTCCGAAGTTACTGGGACGCCCGTAGAGCTTAATGCATTAGAATAATTTTAAGTGGCCCTGTAGAAGAACTATTTGGTGCTATATACATGAAAGATAGCCTATCGAAGGAAGGACTCAGGAATAGTGTCGCTTCTTATCAGGAATAGTGTAGCGTGAAAAATTTTTTAGAATTGATTCCGTAGTTACAGACCTACAGATAGATCGCTATGTAAATCATATGAGTGTCCCTCTAAAACAATTATTTGTGATACATGCATGAATTTTAGCTATGTTACTCAGAAATAATGTAGCTCTCTATCACCTGAAAATTTTTTTAGAATCGATTCAGTGGTTACATAGATGCCCTTAGAGAAGAATGTAATTTTTATGAGTATCTGTGTAAATTTGTAATATATGCATGAAAGGTAGCCTGTAATACTCAGGAATAGTGCAGTTTTCCATCACTGGAAGTTTTAGAATCGGTTCGTTAATTCCAGAGATCCTGGAAAAGAGTTAAATGTAAATTCGTATGAGTATCCCTGTAGAAGGATTAGTTGTGACATATTGTTTCGAAATTTTGTGGCTGTTCTGGGGTTTAAAGCAGTTTAAAATTCGTATTCTACGTGTCAAATAATTAAATTTTGCATTTTGTTGCATCAAAATTCGTTAACTAGAACGGAAGGAAGGAAATTTTGGGGTTCTCCATTGGTTAACACAGAGTTTCGTAAATCTCGATAAATATTGGTGCTAGGGCTTAGCTGACCTCAGTCTTCGGGATTTATTTTTGGTGCCAAATTTGGCAATATTTTCCAAAAAGTCGCCAAGCTTGGCCACATTTCGGACATTTAGCGGGATTTTTCCAATGGGTAAAAGTTTGTTTAAAAGTATATAAAGTTTGTTTTCTTGCATTAATATTACGTAATAGCCTAGCGATTCAACTGCATTTCTATGACGTACTCAAAATTGGCGCTTTATGGGGATCCTTCGAGAAATTTCTCCTAGCTTCTGCGACACCTATAAAAGGACAGCACATTGTCCCAGTTGAGTTTCAGTTTGCTTCTGTCTGCTGATGAGAATATTTTTAGAATCGGTTCAGTATTTACTGACATGCCCGTCTAGCGTAATGTATTAGAATGATTTTGAGTGTCCCTGTAAAAGAACTATTTGTGTTATATGCATGGAAGATACCCTATAATACTCAGTAATAGTGTAGCTTTCTATCAGGAATAGTATTGTGTGAAAATTTTTTTTGAATCGATTCAGTAGTTAGACATACACGCTGATCGCAGTGTAATTCATATGACTGTCCTTGTAAAGGAATTATTTATGATATATGCCATCAATTTTAGTTTATGTTACTCAGGAATAGTGTAGCTTTCCGTCAGTGAAAAAAACTCATGTGGACAACACATGACTTCCTTGTACATCTATTAAATCAAAAATATTTTCGGCCCACTTCATCTAAACTTAGTTTGTTTGAAAGAGATAAAATATTGCAGTAATAGTAAGGTTTAGCGAATTCTACCCAAATATTTCCGATATCGTCAAGCTGGGTTCAATTTGACAGATTTCCTTCTGACATTTAATTTGCCGATATTTCACGAAAAGCCGACAAGCTTGAGATAGTTTCCGAGATTTTGGGTATAGCCATGGTAGTCATTGACCACAGACTTTCAATGAATTGAATGTACCCATGCGCCTTAATGTATTTTAAGTCATTTGGCAGACCCTGTAAAAAATTACCCAGTGGATTGCAATCAAAAAGGAGATGCACAGTTAAATGTTACAATAGTTCTAAATACAAAATTTCAAAGTTCTATGGGTAAAAGTTTTCGAGTTTTGCACAATACGTAATAATTTTTGTCCCCAAATTTGGCGATATTTCGGAAAAACTCGCCGACAAATGGCAAGATTTTAGGCATGGACCAAACAATGACTCACTATCGCCAAATTTGGCGATATTTCGCCAAAATTTTCCAAGGACAATGACAAATGGCGATATTTTGGGCATGGACCAAAGGACTGACTATCGCCAATTTGGCGATTTTTGGGTAAAACTCGCCAAGGTCAACGACAGACGGCGAGATTTTAGGCATGGACCGAACAATGACTGTCTACAGATGTAATATATTGAAGATTTCCATAGACATTAATGTACTGAAATTCTTTTGGGTGGTCCTGTAAATAAACTCTCCAGTAGATTGGAACCAAAAATGAGATGCAAAACTAGATGTTACAACAATCTTATATATGAAATTTCAACATTCTACGACTAATAGTTTTTGGATATGCGAGTTACATGCATACGTTACGTGCGTACAGATGGCATAGAAAAACTCGTCAAAGTACTCTGGTCAAAATGGGTTGCAGACGCATATATATGATCCTGCATGCTAGCTTACGATGAGATGCATCTGAAAAATTCTTAAAATTAAATTTAGTGGTAGTCAAAATCGGTTTTTTCATCGAAATTTTGCCCTCGAAATTATTCGGGATCACATTGCTTCCTTATACAACAAGGAAGTAAAAAATTTTACAATCGGTTCATTAGTTCCAGAGATTGTAATTTAAATCGAATGAGTATCACCGTAAAAGACCTATTTGTGATATATCCATGAAAGGTAGCCATAATACTCCGGACTAATGTAGCTTTCTATCCATGAAAAAAGTTTTAGAATCGGTTCAGAAGTTAAAGAAATACCCATACAGCTTAATGTATTACAATTATTTTCTGTGTCCCTGTAAAAGAACTATATAAACTATATCCATGAAACTTAGCCTTTAATACTCCGAAATAGAAGCTGTATATTATCGAAAAAGTTTTCGATTTGGTTCTCTAGTTACAGAGACACCCATCGAGCATAATGCAATACTTGCCTGTCCTTGTAAAACAATTATTTTTGATATATTCATGAAAAGGCAGTCTAAAATACTCAGTAGCTTTCTTTAGGTGAGAAAAGTTTTAGAATTGGTTCAGTAGTTAGAGAGATAACCATAGAGTGTAAATGTATAATAATTATTTTGAGTGAAGAATTATTTACGCTGCATACATTGAATGCAGCCTATAATAATCAAGAATAATTTATCTTTCTATTAGTAAAAAAAGTTTAAGAATCAGTTCTGTAATTACACAGATGGCTACAGAGCGTAATATAATTCTTATGAGTGTCCCTGAAAAAAAAAATTATGTAAATATATATCTACATATACCTGCATGAAAGGCAGTGTATAATTTCCAGGAATAGTGTAGCTTTTTATTGGTGAGAAAAGTTGGTGAATCGGTTCAGTGTAGAGATACCCACAGAGGGTATTGCATTTAAATTATTTTGACAATTCCTGTAAAAGAAATATTTATGCTATATGCATGAACTTTAGCTTATGATACTCAGGAATAGTGCAGCTTTCTACCTGAGAAATTTTTTTAGAATCTGGTCAATGGTTGCAATTATGCCAATTTTATGTATTTCTTATGAGAGCACCTGTAAAATTGTTATATATGTTGCAGAAGTACTCTGCTTGTTTCCGGAGTACGTCATTCTAAAGTCCAGTTGGTGTAAAAAGTCCACTGGTTAGGATGGAACACAACTTTATTGCTTCTAGAACTTCGTTTGAACAATCAGCTGTACAAAATTCACAAGCACAATTAAACAGTCATGTGCTTTTAACAGTTCGCTTAGATCAGAAGCTCTCACAAATGCTGTATTTCTCACACAAAATAAAACACTTTCACTGGCAAAAATTCAGTGAAAATATACGAGAGATAATACTAACAGTCTCTGAAGATCCAGCAATCAAAAATTTACACACAGCACTTAAATTCAAAGCTTCAAAAACAGCACGAAACACCGCTTCTATCACATAGCAAAGCAAGCGTACTCACTCTCTCAAAGCTTGATCAACTCTGAACTGAGGCTTCAGAAACACGCTTATATTTATACCCGACGCAGAAGCTACAAGAATCTTCGAGAAAAGTCTATTTCGCGAGGATTCCACATAATCGGGAATGTTGATTACGTCATAGAAGAGAAGTTTTAGGTTATTATGCGTTTTTAATGCGGAAAAACCAACTTTCAGGCCCCATTGGGAAATCGCGCCAAATAACCAAAATATCGCCAAACTTGGCGACTTTTGGCGAAATATCGCCAAATTTGGCGCCAAAAGTAAGTCCCCCAAAGTGAAGAGATCGAAGCCCTAGGACCCATATTTCACGAAATTTCTAGAAACCCATAGAAAAACAATGGGGAAACCGAAATCTCCGCATTGTTATATCCTGTATTTTTGCATTATTTCCTACAATTACGTCCCTTTGTTCAAAGTTATTTTAAATAAAGGTTTAGTCCACAGTTTCAAAGCATATTATTGACGCACATTTTTAAAGACGATTGTTATATCCTGTATTTTTGCCTTATTTCCAACAATTACGTTCCTTCGTTGAAAGTCATTCTAAATAAAAGTTTAGTCCACTGTTTCAAAGTATATAATTGAAACAATTTCTTAAAGAGCATTGTTATACCGTGTATTTCTGCCTTATTTCCAACAATTAACGTCCCTTTGTTGAAAGTAATTTAAATAAAGGTTTAGTCCACTGTTTTAACGTATATTATTGACGCACATTCAAAAAGACCATTGTTATATCCTGTACTTTTGCATTATTACCAACAATTACGTCCCTTTGTTGAAAGTCATTTTAAATAAAGGTTCAGTCCACTGTTTCAAAGTATATTATTGACGCTCATTTTTAAAGAGCATTGTTATGCAGTGTATTTTTGCCTTTTTTTCAACAATTACGCCTCTTTGTTGAAAGTCATTTTAAATAAAGGTTTAGTCCACTGTTTCAAAGTATATTATTGGCAAACTTTCTTAAAGAGCATTGTTATACCGTGTATTTCTGCATTATTTCCAACAATTAACGTCCCTTTGTTGAAAGTCATTTTTAATAAATGTTTAGTCCACTGTTTTAACGTATATTATTGACACACATTTTTAAAGAGCATTGTTATATTCTGTATTTTTGCATTATTTCCAACAATTACGTCCCTTTGTTCAAAATTATTTTAAATAAAGGTTTAGTCCACTGTTTCAAAGTATATTATTGGCACACATTTTTAAAGGGCATTGTTATACTGAGCATTTTTGCAATATTACCAACAATTACATCCCTTTGTTTAAAGTCATTTTAAATAAAGATTTAGTCCACAGTTTCAAAGCATATTATTGACGCAAATTTTTAAAGAGCATTGTTATACCGTGTATTTTTGCATTATTTCCAACAATTAACGTCCCTTTGTTGAAAATCATTTTTAATTAAGGTTTAGTGCACTGTTTTAGCGTATATTATTGACACACTTTCTTAAAGAGCATTGTTATACCGTACATATTTTGATTGATTCTAACGGTTACGCCCCTTTGTTAAAAGCGATTTTTAATAAAGGTATAGTCTATTGTTTCAAAGTACATTATAGCCACATTTTTAAAAAGCATTATTATACCGTATTTTTATAGCATTGATTTAAAAAAATTATGCCTCTTTTTTGAAAGTTATTCTACTAATATGATAAATGTAAAAGTTCGCATTTTTGTGTGTTTCAGTGTTTTTGACTCAATCACGCAAAAACCGTAGAACGGATTTGCGTAAAACTTGGACTGAAAATAGCTTACGCCCTGGATTAATATGGAGTCTACCTTTTATGCATATAGCATAAGTAGTTCTTTGAGTAACTTGAGTAGTTGAGTAAAAATTGAGTAAGTAGTAGTACGCTCAAAATAATTCTAATACATTGCGTTCTATGTACATCCCTAGAAGTACTATACAAGTTCTAAAACTTTCTCCCCTAATAGAAAGCTACACCATACCTGTATTTTATAGGCTACCTTTTATGCATATTTCACAAATAATTCTTTTACAGGGAGATTCATAAGAATTGGATTAAGCTCTATGGCATCTCAGTAAATATTGAACCGATTCTCAAACATTTTTCATGTTCAGAAAGTTACAATATTCCCGTGTATTATAAGGTACCTTTATCCATTATATCACATAGTTCTTTTGCAGCGACACTCATAAGAATTACATTACGCTCTGAAGGCACCTCTAATACTAAACGGTGTATATATATATATATATATATATATATATATATATACCCAGACAGCACAGCAAACTTGCAGCAAGCTTGATTTATCAAGTCAATAAGCTTGAAAATTCCAGTCGTGTAAGCTGGATGCAAGCTTGAATCAAGTGTTCTAGTTTACACTTGTACGATAAGCTTTTGCACACGACACTCCGGTACGATAAGAGATAAGGGATGATAACCAGATGACTTTCTTCATTTCAAGTTCAGCTTTCACACAGATAGGTTGTCTTTTCAGTGCTCTGACTTTGTGCCTTGTTTCAAGATATATTTAATTTATCTGTTGGAATACGCCATACTTTGAAAGATAAATTTAAACACTCAGGAAACTTTCAACTTCTCTAATGAAGAAG
>JAWZYV010016537.1:0-43705 GCA_038373885.1 Cheiracanthium punctorium | reverse complement strand
ATGTCGATCAGTTGAACGGTCCTGAATTTATTGGTTTGAAGTGACATCTACTGGCTAGTTATAGCGAAATGGATAACGCCAAAATATTCTCCGTTTTCAAATGTCTATCTATAGCGACCAGTTCTTTCATAGCGACCAGTTGAACAGTCTTTATATGCTGCTGCGCCATCTATTGGTGAGTTAAGGTAATGATGTGCTACAGCACAATGAAGTAGCTATTTATAGTAAAATGGATAACACGAAAATATTCTCCGTGTTCAAGTATCTATGTATATCAATTTTCTTAGCGATCTATTGTCCGGTCAAGACGTTGGTGCGCTCCATTGCCATCTAATGGCGAGTTAAAGTAATAATGCGCTGCAGTGCCATCTAGTAGTGAGTAACAGCTAAATGAATAGTTAGAATATATTCTGCTTGCTGAAATGTATAAGTATAAAAATTTTTATGGCGATTGGTCGAACGGTATAGAAGTTGATGTGCTGCAGCGCCATCTTTTGGCAAGTTATAGCCAAACGGATAGCGTAAAAGTATTCTCCATGTTCATATATCCATGTGTACCAATTGTCATCAAAATTAGTTGACCGGTATTTTCACTGCAAGCGCTTAAACGAAATAGAATTCGACATTCTACAGCACCATGTAGGCGGCAAGTTACAGCAAAATGGATGGTGTAAAAATATTCTCTGTATTCAAATATCCGTGTGTACCAATTTTCATCGAAATCGGTTGAATGGTATTTTCATAGCAAGCGGTTGAATAGAATTCGACGTTCTGCAGCGCCACCTAGTGGCGAACTAGAGGAAAATGGATAGCATAAAAATTTTCTGCATGACTAAAGACTTAAGTGTACGAAATTTCATGGTGATCGGTCAAACGGTTTTGGAGTTTTTCAATCTCATACACACCCACCTACATACACCCAGACAGCAGAGCAAACTTGCATCAAACTTGCAGCAAGCTTGATTTATCAAGTCAGTAAACTTCAATTAAGCTTGAAAATTTCAAGCGTGTAAGCTTAATGCAAGCTTGAATCAAGTGTTCTAGTTTACACTTGCCCAGCTTGCATTAAGCTTGACATTTCAAGCTTGAATCATGCTTGACTTTTCAAGCTTAATTTCTAGCTTAAAAGATTTTCCAAAAATTTTTTTTCTAAACACAGGGGGCGCCCGCTGGCGAACGCGCCCCACATATTTTACTTTGCCACGCATTTTCCCCCCTACGCTGAAATTTCAATTTAATTTAATCTGTTTCCATAAAGTGTTCGCGGCTAGAATAGAACCCGGGACCTTCGGATTGGGAGGAGGTGCGTTATCCGTTCAGCCACTAAGCCTCGCGTAACTATGACTAAAGTATGAAGTGACTTATCACGCCGTTTTCTGGCCAGATTGATAAGTGGGCGATATGTTATTTGTTTCTTTCATTTTTCCATGGGATGCTTCAAAATTAAAATAATGTTATGTGTGATTTAGAAACTCTACTAATAGGGAAATAAACGTAACAGCAGCACACGTTTTAAAACTTTCAAAACCAAGACAAACGGCTGATTTTGAAATCAATTTCGTAGTATAATTGTATTTTGTTTTGAGGAATTTCCATATTTGGAAATATAGAATCTTTTTTTTTTAATTCTATGGTCAAGTACATTTATGACTGATGATAAATTATTTTGTAGCGGCCGGAAACCGCCTCATTCTACCACCCATAAAGTGAAGTATATTAACTAACTAAATTGCGTTAATTATATTAAAATTTATTTTTAGGGCTAATTAATTAGTAATGGAATTACTAATGTTAATTAGATGTAAATAAAACTAAAACTCCCCTCGTGTTACACTTCAGAGGGGCTTATTATCCCATTCATTTCTTCCCCTTAGACTTTTCAATGTCCCATTCTCCTTCTCACCTACAGCGACAGATGGCGCCATCAGCGCAATAATCAAGCTAATGGATTGAAATGTCAAGCTTGTATTAATACGTTAAATTCAAGTCAATGTCAAGCTTGATTTAAGCTTATGTGCTGTCTGGGCATACATACATACACAGCCATAAACATTCATTTTTATATATATAGACTAGCTGAACGCGCCGTTCCTCGCATGGGAATGAATGGATTTTTTTTATGTTACGGTTTGTTGTAATTATTATTTATCATACTAAGTAGATAAAGCAAAGTGGATATCGCATAAATATTATCTGTGTTCAATAATCATGCATAAAGAATTTCATGGTGATCATTTGAAAGGTAAAGAAGATGATTCGGCAGGGAGTCATTTACTGTCAAAGTAATTGCAAAATGGATAGCATCAAAATATTCTCATGTTCAAATATCTATGTGTACCAATTTTCATAGCAAACAGTTTAACGGTCAACATACGCTTCAGCGCCATCAAAGGGTAAGTTATAGCAAAATGGATAATGCGAAAATATCCTCTGTCTTCAAATATGTATGTATACTAATTTTCAGAGTGGTCAGTTGAACAACGAAGAAGTTGATTGCTGCAGTGCTATCTAGTGGCGAGTTAAAGTAATAATGTGCTCCACTGCCATCTAGTAGTGAGGTACAGCCAAATGAATACTATAAAAAATATTCTCTCTGCTCAAATGTGTAAGTAAACCAATTTTTAAGGTGATTGGTAGAATAGTTTGAAGTTGGTGCGCTGCATCGCCATCTGGCGGCAAATCATAGCAAAATGGATAGCGTAAAAGTATCTTCCGTGCTCCAAATATCTGTGTGTACCAATTTTCACCGAAATCAGTTGAACGATATTTTCATAGCAAGCGATTGAACGGTGCAGAAGGTAAGTTATAACAAAAGGATGAGGCGAAAATATTCTTCGCATTGAAACATCTATGAATACGAATTTCTATGGCGATCGGTGGCGAACGGTGGTGAAGTTATTAGTTTGAATTTACATCTTGTGGCAAGTTATAGCAAAATGGATAACACCAAAATATTCTCCATTTTCAAATATCAATCGATACCATTTTTCATAGCGATCAGTTGAACAGCCTTTATATGCTGCAGCGCCATACAGCAGCGAGTTAAAGTAAGAAGTTCATACGCTACAGCGCCTTTTATTGGAGAGTTAAAGTAATGATGTGCTACAGCAAAATGAAGTGGCGAATTATATAAAAAAAGCATCACACGAAAGTATTCTCCGTGTTCAAGTATCTATGTATAGCATTTTTTGCTGCAGCGCCATACAGCAGCGAGTTAAAGTAAGAAGTTCATACGCTACAGCGGCTTTTATTGGAGAGTTAAAGAAATGATGTGCTACAGCAAAATGAAGTGGCGAATTATATAAAAAAAGGATCACACGAAAGTATTCTCCATGTTCAAGTATCTATGTATAGCATTTTTTGTAGAGATCAATTGTCCTGTCAAGAAATTGGTGCGCTGCATTGCCATCTAATGGCGAGTTAAAGTAATAATGCGCTGCAGTACCATCTAGTAGTGAGTAACAGCTAAATGAATACTTGGAATATATTCAACTTGCTCAAATGTTAAGTATAAAAAAATTTATGGCGATTAGTCGAACGGTATATAAGCCGATGCGCTGCAGCGCCTTCATTCGGCAAAACCGATAGCGTAAAAATGTTCTCCATATTTAAATATCCATGTGTACCAATTTTTATCAAACTCGGTTGAACGGAAGAATTGGTTCACAGCAAGCGCTTAAACGGAATAGAATTAAACGCGCCATCTAGCGAAAGATATAGTGCAAAATGGATAGTGTAAAAATATTCTCCGTGTTCAAATCAAAGCGGTCGAATGGAATAGAATTCGATACTCTGCAGCGCCATCTAGCGGTAAGTTATAGGAAAATGTATAGTGTAAAATATTCTCCGTATTCAAATATCCGTACGTACCAATTTTCATCAAAATGGGTTAAACGGTATTTTCATAGCAAGCGGTTGAATAGATTTCGACGATCGACGTTCTGCTGTGCCACCTAGCGGCGAGTTAGAGGAAAATGGATAGAGTAAAAATATACTCCGTGTTCAAATATCCATGAGTACCAATTTTCATCAAGATTAGTTGTAACTGTACTTTCATAGCAAACGGTCAAACGGAATAGAATTCGACGTACTGCAGTGCCATCTAGCGACAATTCATGGCAAAACGGATAGAGTAAAAATATTCTCCGTGTTCAACTATCCATACGTACCAATTATCGTCACAATAAGTTAAACGGCATTTTCATAGCAAACGGTTGAATAGTATTCGACGTTCTGCAGCGCCACCTAGCGCCGAGTTAGAGGAAAATGGACAGCATAAAAATCTTCTCCATGATAAAAGACTAAGGTGTACTAAATGGTGATCGGTCAAACGGTTTTGGAGTTTTTCAACGTCATACACACACACATACATACACTTACAAACACACCCACAAGCATTCATTTATATATATATATTGATTTGTTGTGTACATCAAGTCTTAATAACGTAGATAACGTAATAGAAATGTGTTTGCAATAGCCTTTAACGAATCGAGCTGTAATCGCAAGCCTCCGTATTCTCCCGATCTGACTCCTTGTGACTGCTTTCCGAGGGCACAGTTAAGGACTATGTGTATGTCTACTGAAACATTCCAAAAGAATGGTTACACTTATAAATAATGATCTTCGATCGATTTTGTCTTGCAGCTCCATCTGTTACCCGGCGCACACGTGAGGGGGGGTGGGTCCAGTGCTACTTGCCGATTATTTTTCAGCACACAATCCATAGATTTATAATTTTTAACGTAAAAATTTCACCTTTCAGGATTAACATATTAATCGATCGAGCTGAAAATTTACACACTCTTTATTGAGTCAGGTTAACTTCAGTGATAGGGGTAAGGAATTTTCAAAAAAGTTATATTTTTTAGAAATTTTCCCAAAATTTGCTTCTTTTCATTTTTTCTTCAAAAGTTTGCTTCTATTCTTTTTTTCTTCAAAAATTTGCTGCTTTTCTTTTTTTTCTTGCTTTTTACTTCCTTCTACGGAGTATAAGGAAGTAATGTGATCCCGAAAAATTTCGGGGGCCAAATTTCGACTACCTCTAAATTTACTTTTAAGAATTTTTTCGATGCATCTCATCGTAAGCTAACATGCACGTTCACATAAACGCGTCTGCAACTCATTTTGACCAGCGGCGAGTCTATTGTGGTCAGTTTTTCCATGCCGTCTGTACGTACGTACGTACGTATGTATGTAACTCGCATATCTCAAAAACTATTGGTCGTAGAATGTTGAGATTTGATATTTAGGATTGTTCTATGATCTAGTTGTGCACCTCCCCTTTTGGTCTCAATCGACTGGATAGTTCATATACAGGACCGCCCAAAAGATTCGAAATACATTACGCTCTATGGCCCGAAATTCATTAAATTCGCATACCTCAAAAACTATTGGTCGTAGAATGTTGAAACTTTATATTTAGGATTGCTGTAGCATCTACTTCTGCAGCTCCCCTTTCGGTTCCATTCGACTGCATAGTTTATCTACAAGGCCGCCCAAAAGATTCTAAATGCATTACGCTCTATGGGCCGAAATTCATTCAAGCGTATTTTAGAGGTATTGGGCTATTTTAAACGACTCAGAAGTGATATATGCTGTTAAGAGTTACAAATGAATTTGTCCATTAAAAGAAGTGTCTTTATCATAATATACTTCTGCTACAGGAACATAATACACTTCTGTACAGGAAAGATTTCCAATACATTACGGTCAAGGGCAATTTTAGCGGAATTCATCCATTTCAAGCACAATACCGTCCTACCACATAAGTTAGGTAATGGTACGACCACGTTCACGTGCCTCCCTCAAAAACTACGCCAAAACTCGCGAAGCTTGACGACTTTTGGTATACGTGTGTATATATTTAACTCTCGAATCTCAAAAACTATTAGTCGTAGAATGTTTAAATTTCATATATGAGATTGTTGTAACATGTAGTTGTGCATCTCAATTTTTGGTTCCAATCTACTGGAGAGTTTATTTACAGGACCACCGAAAAGAATTTTAATACTTTAATGTATATGAACATCTTCAATATAATACAGCTGTAGACAGTCATTGTTTGTTCCGTGCCCAAAACTCGCCGTCTGTCGTCGACCTTTGCGAGTTTTTCCAAAATATCGCCAAATTTGGCGATAATCAGTCATTTGGTCCATGCCCAAAATAATGCCATTGGTCATCGTTCTTGGCGAGTTTTGGCGAAATTTCGGCAAATTTGGCAGTAGTCTATTATTGTAGGCCCATGCCCAAAATCTCGCCATTTGTCGTTGACCATGGCGAGTTTCGCCGAAATATCGTCAAATTTGGCGCCAAAAATTATTTCGTATTTCGCAAAACTCTAAAACTTTAACTCGTAGAATTTTGAACTTTTGTATTTAGAGCTATTTTAATATCTAACTGTTTTCAAAATCCTTTTTGACTGCAATCGACTGGGTAATTTATTTACAGGGTCAGCGAAATGACTTTAAATACATTAAGGTGTATGGATGCATTCAATTCATTGAAAGTCTGTGGTCAATGACTACTTTGGCTATCCCCAAAATCTCGCAATCTATCTCAAGCTTGTCGGTTTTTGCTGAAATATCGCCAAATAAAGTGTCAGAAGAAAATCTTTCAAATTGAACTCAGCATGGCGATATCGAAATATTTGGCTAGAAATCGCTAAACCTTACTATTACTGATATTTTATCTCTTTCAAACAAAATAAGTTTAGATGAAGTGCGCCGAAAATTTTTTTGATGTAATAGACGTGCAAGGAAGTCATGTGTTGTCCACATCAGATTTTTTTTTTTTTTCAAAATTTAGGTCCAATGCGGCAACTGAAGATCATAAACAATCAAGTTCAAACTAGGCACACTTTTTATTGAGTCAATTTGGCCAAAACATTACACTAAGGATAAGCGAATTTCAGAAAAAATGTTTTTTCCATACACCCTAGTGTTTATCTGGAATAATCCAAACTTTTGCACCTCATTCAACTAACACTGGCGGTACTGTATGTGGCATGAAATGGCTTCCCTATCTCACATACTCACCAGACATACATGGAGATCAATATTCTGCCTCTCATCCTCGGAGTTCGGAATAAATCCAGAAGAGTGCCTTTCCTCTCGTCCGTAGTGACATAAGACTAGAAATGAAAAGAAAGGAAAAAACACACTTTCATATTTTTAAATACGCACTAAAGTACTCTATATTAAAAGTGTATCAGAATCTACGGGCAGTCCCTATTTTTGTTCCTTATTCCATTTAAGTTGGAAAGATCATTATTTTTGAGTGCGCCGTATTATTCTTCCATGTTCCATAAATAATACTTCTTCGGAATCGAAATCTGTATTAAAATTGCCTACAAAAACTGTTTAACAATCCTCGTGATGCATATTCTAACATTGCGCTTCCCTCGAAACAAACAGTAGGGTTTTCCTGTTTCTAGGCGAATCCGGAAGATATCACCAAGCTAGGTTTAGTTTTTGGGGACTTATTTTTCCTATATTCTGACGTATCGGCAATGGTAAAGTTTATTGCTTTTCTCCTCCTCATGTCCCGTTGTTCAGAGAGGGGGAGTACAGTTTTCACTTGGAGGACGTTCCCCCACACTCTTCCCGGTGCTCAAAAGAGTCCCCTTTTTGAAACACCCCCCCTCCGTTGGAAATAAAAATAATTACTGCTTGCTCTGCAATGCTTTTTGAAAGCAGCTACAGAAGCGAGTTGGTCAAAAGCAATGGCAAACGGACTTTCATTTCTTGAATGATAAAACCACCAAATGCTGGTCTTTGAATTAAGTTTAACCAAAAACAAATTATTGAAAACGTATAAATGTAACTTAATACACTGTAGGGTTTACATAATTTTAAAATACGGGACGCTAATTATGGCTAAGTGTTTTATCGGAGATTTTGCAGATATCGGAGATATCGGAATATATAAATTTTCAATTTTAATCAAGAACTGAAATATCTGCTAAAATTATATTTCACACATTTTAAACGAGTGACTTCTACCTGCTAATCAAAGTAAATGTCTAATTATCGAATTAAGTAAATTAAAGTTTCTCAAATTTTAATTTGATCAATTTACTTATATATTTTTTATTCATTAAAATAGTTACAATTTATTTAAATGTGTATAAATTTAATTGTGTGTGATACGATAACTAATAACGAGTTCGTCAAATGAAATTTTAGGGAAATACTTGTCAATTTTCTTTCATAAATTTTTGAAGTTTAGAAAGAGGGGGATAAAGATTTTTGCCTGAAGCACTGATTTTTTATTCTTGGGATTTTTCAAAAGAGTAAAGAATTTAATTTATTTGAAATATTCGAAAATTTAATGGGTGATTTGAGCTAAGTAAATTAGTTTCAATATAAATGATAATATACAGTAAGTTTTTTGTGTATCCCCCCCTCCACAAGTACTTGTACCCAGGCCTTCCAACTATGCAAATCGGTCCCTGTCTTTTGCTGAGAGTTGCATTATGCATTCGCTGTTGTCCAGAGGGGCATTCAAAGAGATTTGCTTAAAAGGAACTCAGATGACAGAAAGCAGGTCTTCTCTGCATCCAAGGGTGGGGCATGATGGGCAGTCAAGTTTAAGGCGTTGGAAAAAATTAAATCATACTATTTGTAAAAAGAGGCGACCAATTTTTAATTTCCATGTGGGCGGAACACGATCTAGAATGGGTTCTGCTTCTTCGAACAGGTTAAACCTAGGTTCAATGTTTGAAATGACTCGGCAGATTTTGGTTCAAGAGAGGGACAAACCTTTAGATTTGCCACTGCTTTTTAATGGAAGAAAAAATTGAATTGCTGAACTATTTGTGAAATACATCTGAAAATGATCATAGAGAGAGAATAACATTTTTGCCCCCCCCCCTCCTATTAAAATAAGGTAGAATGAAAAAAGTATTGGTCTCTCAAAAAGCATTTTTATCAATACTATTATTTATTCTAATCTTATTCCGAGGAGATTGTACTGTGTGGTAAGACAGCTTGTAACTGTTGAAAGATTAAAAAAAAAAAAAACTTTAGTATCTATCTGTCTATTATATCACGGCAATTTTTTAAAGAACTCAAAGAAGTGAGTTAAGTAGTAATCAACCAATACATTTAATGACAAAGTACTGTTAAAAGAGAAAAAAAAAACATTACATTAGTTGAAATGAGTTTAATGACTTGTCCACCATCGATTACTACTTTAAGTCCCTGGTTGACGTAACACAAAAAAATCGCCAGCTTAAAGTGTTTCTGAATCCTAATATTGGCTCATCACATAATATATTATGTGATGAGCCAATACATACTAGGTAATCTGTGTTCATATATTATCACATGAACACAGATTACCTAGTTTGCTACATTTTGCATAAAGAACAATAAGGCATAAGGCGGCGAAGCTGGCCGCCTTGGTGGCTACTAAATAAAAAAAAAATCTCCAAGGGGCGTTCCATGGCCTCCGTGGTCCCCAGGCCTCGATCCATGCGACTTTTGGCTTTTAGGAAATTTGAAACAATTGACAAATCGTGATGATCCAAGAACTTTGCCTGATCATAAAGAAAGCATTTCACGACATGTAGCATTTCCCCAGAACATATTACGGTCAGCTGTGGATCATGCTCTCTTACGATTCCAGATGGTATCTGACAAGGATGGCCGTCATGTTGAACATGTTATGTTGTAATAGTATTTGTAAACTATCATAAATGTGTGATAAATGTGTAATTCATTAAAAAAGTCTCCTGGAGGCGAATATTTAAACTAGTTTTTTTTTAATTATTATTCGCTCAAATTCCCATACCTTCATCATATCCTACACAAAATTTCCTAAATTTTTCAACAGTTAGTTTCGTCTGTAGACAATTTTAAAACATGGACTAACTTCGGTTCTATAACAGGGGTTTAACTTCGGACATCCCGTATATAGTTATTTTTAATATTTCAATTTTAAAACTTTTTTTTTTTAAATTGAAGAAGTTTTGCTATTTTTAGCCTTGAATTTTGCACCTTACGCCCCGATATTTTCGGTGACGCTACACTTATATAAAGATGTCACCAAACGATGGTAGAAATTGAAAAAAAGCTTCAAAATAATCTAGGGAAAGATATTACGTTAAGAAAAAAATTCAGGAAAATTTCACACTTCTTAAATACGTCTTACGATCCCCGAAAAAAAAAATCTCAGTTAGTAAAATGTGACCCATACACTCATGAGGAGATGTGCAAAATTTGAGAATTACACCTTAAAAAGGGTCAGAGGGTTTACTAACAGGGGATTTTTTTTTTGTATGGAAGCTGTTTACGATTTTAAAAAGTGTAACTTTTTTGAAAATGAACGATCAGAATTTTTCTTAATGTAGTCCTTTTTCCTACCTTATTTTAAACATTTTTTCAATGTACGTCACCCACTTATCTCTAATACGTAAAGAATTAAAACGTGTTACCACCTTTATGAAGCACTATGTAACACATCAATGTTAGCGCTGAAGTCTGATTGTACAAAAATAAAAAAATATATTATTAGTTTGAGAGTGACTTTTTTGAAGTGAAAACTTCTTTAGGCGCGTTGAGCACTTCTGGGATGGAGAATAAGCTCTGAATTCGCGTGTTCATCACACTCAGGTACATATGGGGAAAAAGTCTGTTATCACACGTAAGAACTTCAAGTTACGTTTAAAATGCAACCATCTAGCTTCCGCGACTAGCATCGAACCATAGACCCAAGGTGTGGTAGGCGAGCCTTCTAACCACCAGACGGGCTCGACTTGGGATGACATGACTAAAATTTGAAGGGATGGCTGTTTCAGTTCGGAATGACAACTTTTATGTATCTAAAATAAAATTAGACTTTGCCGGTGCACTACTTGGTATTAAAAAACTTTTACGATTTTTATATCCGTTTTAAGCATTTAGAACACCAGTACAACCGTCAAAAAAAAGTTTGTTCCTCTGTCAGTGGTGTTTTATTTTTTTATTCGCACATCACATAAAACTGACTGAAGCGAATGAAATAAAATTTGGTGACGATAGGTGGTCACTCAAATTATAGGCGCCGGATTTTAAAAAAATGATTAGATTTTGAGATATTTCTGAAAATCGTTTCAAAATGCGTAAATTTTTGCTTTAGTGTGCACAAAATCTGCATGTAATTTGCACTTTCAAAAATATTCAAAAATATCCCCTTTTTATGTAGAAATTGTGAACAATCTATATGTTTTTGGGAAAAAAAGCAGACTTTTTCGAGCTGAGTGGGTGCTATAATTTTCGATTATTTATTTAAAAAACTGTACTTAATTTGGATAGCTATATAGTTATTGCGCAATAAAGTTAAATTGATAATCTGGAGAGCGTTAATAATTATATACTGTACATTATTTGAATCATAAGTGTTATACTACAGTAGATTTGAATTTGAATTATAAATCCATCATTCATTACAAATAAATAAGATTACTGTTCATACAGCGTAAGCACATACTTATTAATAATTAGTAAATTATCGTATATAATTATTAATTAAATCGATCAAAATCTAACACAGACAGATAAATGTGTATTGTATCGCTGATGTGTACCGTACGCATATAGCAATTGTGTCACGTTGCGACCTGTACGCGCACTTCCTCTCACTTTTTAAATTTTAAACGCGCACTCACATCGAGCGCGAAATTCGAAATGTAATTAAATCGAAATATTAGAAATTTCCATTGCTAACCTAGTGAAAAATTGCTTTACAATGTGTTAAACGTACACAAATATGTGAAAGTCTGAGAATATAATAAATAAATGTGCGATACCCTTACAGCCTTAAAAAACATTAAAAAATTTTGTGCAAAGATTTTCAAATGTATAAGAATGCGAATAAACGTTCATAAATGTTTATTTTTTGTTAATAAAAATACAGTAATGTCTTAAAACCTATTTAACTGCATAAATATAAAAAGCTTGACAAGAAGTTTTCACTTCTGACGTGCAGTCCTACGACTGACTTTTTTTTTTTTCTCTGTGTGTGTGTGTGTGTTAAATTCTGCAGTTCAGCTCATGTGTAGTGCGCAATCAAGAATGACTGCCAATATAATGCATTTACTCTCAGAGCTGGTCCTAGGGTGAAGCGAACAGTGCGACCGCACTGGGCGTCCTCCTCTGTATGGGGGCGCCAAAATACCGTATTATATACATGTAATAATAAAATAGTCTTTGACAATTTAATCTAATTCAATTTAAAGTCGTCAGAAAAACCATCTTTAATCTCTGTGAAACAGAGTACTTTCACTATAAAGTTTATTTCTCGGCCAGATAAATATTACTTTCAGAGAAAATTTTTGAGAGCATTTAAAAATCAAAAGTGCAAATTCAACTGGAATGGCAGGCGTTTGCGTTTTGTGGTCGCCCAACCTAAACATCTTGGGCTAAGTAAGTAAATGACGTTACTTTAGTGAACAAATTATCGGTCTTGACCCTCCTCTTGCGCCCTAGCGGCAAGTTTAGGGACTAGGGGGTATGTATATCAGGAGCGAGAAAATTGAAAGGACTTTCGTTGTAGTAACTGCCCAACAAACAGGCAGTCCATGCGTCGGTAGGTTGCCGGTCCTTCTCACACAGATTATGAAAAGATAAAGAGTTGAATTACTTGAAAGCAGCTTCGAATGCAATTTATTTCGGAGAGAGGCGAAGTCATTGGATAAGTGGGTTCAGAAGTGTCTCCTTCTAGGATCTAATATTTACAGGGAGTACATAGACTCATAAATGCTAGTTCCACCAGTTATTTTCTAGATGTAAGTGGCATGGCTTTTTTTTTTCTTCCCTAGTGTACCCGCCGACCGCATGAAATCTGGATTAACGGTGTATAATCAAACTCGCTTAGTGAAATATCGGTTAAAAGAATATCCGGCTTACTGTATAAAATTGTCAATCCCCCAAACCGTAATAATGAGTATTGTGATACCGGACAATGGAATCTCCATGCTTATTAGAATATATTTTCGTGACAGATTGGCTATCTGATTAAGCGGGTTTGACTGTATATCGAAAAAACTCTAGTGACTTTGCTACGTAAACGTAACAAAAACAAAATTGTCAATAACTTCAAAAATTTTAGAATGTCTCTTTGCAAACTGTACTATTCATTGATATAAGCTATAATAAACCTGTATCAGTTACAAAACCTTTAGGAAAAATCCTTAAAATCGAAAACGTTGCAAAGTGTGTCATTCTTCGCAATCAGCACTGAAAAATTTTGCAGTGATAATTCCGTGTTTAAGAATTTTTTCTGAAAGTGTCATAAAAGCACCTGTTTTTCTCTCATTTATTTCGGTGTGTAGTGCAGCGTGTGAAGATTCATCCTGAATTCTTTCGAGATTATTACAGCTTATTATATTCTTGCGAACGTAAATTTTCGTGATTTTTTTTTACCTCTATAATTAGTGTTGATCAACCGATGAGATTTTTAATGTTTCGCTCAGGTAATGAGTGATGGTGGGCGCTGATACAGCGCCTGAACTTACACTGAAAAGACGTTCCATGACAGCGTCCACGTCCACTTCAGGCTCTACTCTGTTGCGTTTGGCGGCAGTGGCGATCAGCTTTCTCAACTCCTCTTTCTTGTCGTGCGTGAGTAGCCACCGAGGAGATTCCGGAACAAGTCTAAATGTGTTTACAAAATTGTCAGTAATTGGAGGGAAAAGAAATGAAAAATTTCATCATCGACGACATCCTAGATCATTGGTTCGGATTTGATATTGAATATCGAGCCATGCATTTTATTTTTTGAGATAAGGGTTACGGTTTCTCTGAACGATAACCAATAACTGAAACCTTACACTTAGATGTATGTACGTGTACACTGCCAGATCGTACATGCACACTGGTAGTAAAGAAAGTTTTTGATAATTAGATCAATTTTTATAGTTTGAATACACAGGGAATGTTTCAACACACAGAATTTGCAAGAATATTCAACGGTCAGCATAAAAAGAGCACTGACATTATTGGCTAAGACTCTGGTTAATTTTTCCTTCTTTTCTTTGTTTGTCATATATCGTTTCATTAAACATGATCTTGACTTAAATATTAAAGATTTAACCAGCGCCGGCGCAAGGTTATCCTGCGCCAGCCTGCAAAAAAAGCTAAAATCGCCCCCCCCCCTCCAATTTTTTTTTTTTTTTTTTTTTTTTTTTTTTTTTTTTTACAGGAGAAATAAGTTTTGAAGAAAGCATTTGTTGAAAAAAAAATAAATTTATTTTTCGGGAAAAATTAATTTTTCTGCCTTTCATATTTGCAAACTTTTCTATAATTTCTTTTGTATCTATCTCTTGACAGATTTCATTTTCAACAGCAATCAAAGCTAGATATATGAGTCTTTCCTGAGATATACTTGACCGTAAATACGTCTTGATCAATTTTAATTTTGAGAATGATCTTTCGCTACTAGCAACACTAACAGAAATGCTGAGTAGTATTCTCAATATTATATTCAAGTTCGGGAATCACAATGTATTTGACACAATTAAGTTCAGAATATCGAATGGGTCATTCATACCGGCTGTAAAAATGTCTTTGGAAACTACTATTTCGTCAAAAATTTCTTCTGCGTTAATATCTTTACTATCACGATATTGTAACAATTTTTCTAAATTACTGCATTTTCTTTTCAAATCTGCATTATAGATTTCCGATAAATTACACAAGAAACTAAAATTATCGCAGTGATTTTTCATTGCGTCAAATCTTCCATTTAATGATGCCCAAGCTGTATCCAAAATTCTAAAAAAGACATTTGTCCTAAATTTCTCTTCTGGAGATTGCGGGGATTCGTCAGCATGTTCGTAATCGAAGTGACATTTCTTTTTCCTTCATCGGATTTCTTCAACAGTTTTAAAATGGGGCTCGCCATCCACTTCTTCACTAAGTTCTTTGGCTTTCTCAAGAATATTTTTGTAATTGACGTCACTTCTATGTTTTTGAATGAATCAGTTTAAGTTACTTATTGCCTGTAAGGTTATTGTGCACAGTCGCCTGTGTGCACACTAGAATCAGTGGCGGATCCAGAATTTTTTTTTCGGTAGGGGCTAAATTTTTAAAAAAGCTTATTTCACCCAATTAAAATATACTATAAATCAAAATTTTAGTCTAAACCAATGTGCATGATTTTAGGGGGGGGGGGGGCTAAGTAATAAAATAGGATCATTTTTGCTGTTTAAAGTGTATAATAAAGCAGAATGTTACCCTTTAGCAATCCTTTTTTGGGGGGCTGGATCCCCCTGGATCCGCTACTGACTAGAATGTCATGATATCCAAACCCTTTTCTTGCAATTGTTTGCTGACAGGATTAATTCTGTTCAGCAAATCGTCCAAAGCATCAAGGAACAAATAAATTTATAATCCTTGATTTTTGCGCACAGACTTCGTGCTTCATGTTGCACTTCTTTTGAAAAGCATTCACCTTCGGATATTTCAAAAAGAGCGTCATAGCTTTCTCCTAGTTGATATCTTAAAGGTCGAAAGGCTTCAATTTTATTTTCCCATCGACTGTTTGAAAGGGTTTCAATGTTAAACAGGAAATGTTTTTCAAAAGAACTGCCCATCGTTTAGGAGAAGAAGCAAATAAATTATATAATTCTTGAATTATCGAAAAAAAACCAGCAGTATCTGCATTCATCTTTTCTGCATCGTTAATCATTAAATTTAAGCTATGAGCGGCACAGGGAACATAAAAAGCACGAGGATTTATTTTTAGGATATTATTTTGAAGACCATTTTTCTTCCCTTTCATATTTTGCCCCGTTATCATATCCCTGGCCTCTCATATCATCTAGAGGAATGTTCCACATTTTCAACATTTCCATTACTGTCTCACATAGACCGCTATCTGTAGAAACATCAACTTTAATAAAGCCTAAAAAATGCTCCTTGATTTCAGCCTCTCCATCACTGCAGACGACAAAACGTATGACGACACTAATCTGTTGAGTTTTGCTAACATCAGGTATATAGACCAAAATTATAGAATAATACTTGGCTTTTCGAAGAGATAGTAAGGTTTTTTCTCTTATACTACTGCCAATAATTTGCAACATTCCATTTTAACTAAATTTGATTAGAGAATGAACTTTACTGTTGCTACCTTTAGGTCGTAATGCTCTTTTTACGTGAAATTCCATAACTAGGTAGAACTTTGCAAACAATTCCACTAATTTTAAGAAGTTTCCGTTGTCTTTTTGGTACAGCCCATCAGATGAGCCTCGAAAGGCTAAATTCTGGCTGCCAAGAAATTTTGTGATCTCAATCAATCTTCCTAATACATTTGACCAATGCTTTTTTTCATTTTCATAGATCTCTTGTATTTCGGAATCAATTGTTGTTTCATTTTTCAAATTTTTCTCCTCAAGATCTTTCCATTTTAAGAAATGCAGCGGGGGAGGGGGGAACACATACCCTATGGCCGCCCCTGCGTTTACATATTGTAATATATGTTTCTAAAAGTTTTTGCTTCCCTTTTACATATAGTAATATACAAAACCATACCCAGGGGGTGGGTCCTATGGATCCGGACTCTGCCCTTCCCGAAATTATCACATTATATATTTATCCTATATGTGTGTGTGTGGGTGGGTGGGAGAGAGAGAGAGAGAGAGTATTTATATATAAAATGATGATAGTCAATCAAACAGACCTCCCCCCTCTCCCCGACTCCCTAAAAAATGTCAGACCCCCTCCAAATTTATTTTCTGGGTACGGTCCTGGTTATATATGTTCCTGACCCCCCCCCCTCTTGGCTACGGCCTTGCAACACATTTTATCAGACAAATAAAACATTATATATACACTGCAATCCTTATTAATATAGAACATATCTTCCTAAAATCTGTCCATTTTTTAAAAGTTTTTGCTTTGGGGACAATTTGGCGCCCCTCTGTGTTTGGCGCCCGCCTGCAAAGAAGGCCTTGCAGGCCCGCTTCCGCCGGCCCTGGATTTAACAATATCCATCTAGCTCATTGTAAGCCTGTACCAGATATGCAACAGTTACTATCTTAAACTCCATCGCTCATTTCAAATACTAAATAAATTGTAATGAGTGAAGACACAGTCAAATACAGTATCTCGACAAATTTTTATAAGAATGCACATTAAATAAAAGTATTTCATACTCATAAGCCTAATTATAGGCCCAAGCAAGTTCTTGAAAATCCAGGTATTTGTGCTTTATTGATTCCTGAAAAGTTGTGGTTTGAGGACTTTGAAATACCCGATTCACTTGTGTATTATCAGTAAAATTATTAGGTTGTAACGAAAGTTTCCCGCCACCTCAAACATCGTCAGCACACAGTTCGCGTTGGCGTATTGGCTCATATTTTGTCAAACGATTTTTGGCATTTGGAAGAAAGAGACTTACTTTATAACACTATGGTGTGAAATCTGTAAAAAATATAGTTATCATTAAGTACAAGGTGTCTCAAATGACACTATCACTCTAGAGGATTAGAGCCATCATTTACTTCCAGTTGTGTTGCAAAAAGTCAGCTACAGAATATCAACGAATTATGAGTACAGCTTTAAGTACTATTGTTGTATCATGTGACACTGTGCAGGTTTGATACCGAAAGTTCATAAATAGTTATCTAAGGAGTTAGAAGTGAGTTTTTCAGGCAGATTTGGCGGAAAACTTTCGTTACAACCTGATAAATTCAATTAAAATAGCAAATACTTGCAATGCAACCAAAAGTACAGCAAAACAATTTATTTTGAGTTTAAAAGAGAATTCATATACAGTGAGCCGCTAAAGTCTTTTGCAATTCCAGTAATTTCTGAACGACAAGAGCTATAGTCATAAAAGTGAGGTCTAGGTCTAGTAAAGTTGTCCTGAGCTTCACAAGAAAAATGCTTGCAGAGCTGCTTGGTGGCTAAATTCGGAGTTAGATTTCTTATATCTAAAAAGGTACGAGATACGGAAAAAAGAAATGTTACAAAGTTGTACAGCATCATCGATTTAGTAAGGAAGGTACCTTGCGCCCGTCAATGTGCACAATAATGACCAGACTAATGCTGCGAATGGAAAGCATAGGCGCACATTTTTAAGATCAAGTTTTCTACAACTGCACTTGCCTGACTGTGGGTTTGTTTATATTTCATGTTCAAAGTGTTTTCCGTCACCGTCAGCAGAATACACATTGGGACTCTGGTCTGCAATTACCGCTGCACATTTTACAACATGACTGGTAGCAAGCTGGTGCAAGTAGGTAATGCGCTTTTATCTCTTGCATTTTACGTTTTCTGTTTTTAACATTAATGTACGCGAGGTGTATTTTCTAATTAAATCGGTGATGCTGAACAACCATGTAATTGACTTTTTTCCCCTTATATCGTAATATTTTTGAGATAAGAACGCTAACTCCACATTCAGCCGCCAGGTGACGCTGTAAGCGGTTTTCTTGAGTAGCGCATGGCTACTTTACTATACTTAGATTCCACTTTTATGAGTATAGCTCTTGCTGTTCAGAAATTATTGAGGTTGACAACGTATTTTTGCGGGCACACTGTATGTTTTGTTTAATTCTTAACAAACTCGCTGAGCATGTATGAACATTCACTGTAGTGCAATGCTCGTTCAGGTAAACACAATTTCATATTGTGCATGTGAAAAATTCTTTTATAGTCCTCAGAAGGAAACCCTAAAAGTAATATTTATTGTATGTTTCATCGGATTTACAAATAAGGAATCGCAGGGTATTCAACAATGAACGTTCGAAAAAACTGCTGACAAATCGTGTTACTTTTCCTGGTTGATGGTGATGTCGCCTTCAAAAATTTCATACAGGACAAATGCTGATTCTCATTCTGCATGATCTGCTTGGAGAAAATGATGTACTGAGAGCATTTCAACAAGCCAATCCTCTCTGCGACAGGTCCCCCTTCTGAGTGTGACAGCTTTAGGTTTTCATAATGTATTTTAAGGAAAAAGCCCAATTTTTAACATTCAAAAAAAGTATTCAATTCCAGTTTTTGGATGATTTTAATAGATGTAACTGGTCAAGCAAACCGACGACTTTGATTTTCCAGCGGAATTTTTATGTTTTGAAGTGCTTAACCCTTTATAAGGCCGTGGTATTAGGTTGTAACGAAAGTTTCCCGCCACCGCAAACATCGTCAGCACACAGTTCTCGTTGGCGTATTCGCTCATATTTGTCAAACGATTTTTGGCATTTGAAAGAAAGAGGTTTACTTTATAACATTGTGTTGTGAAATCTGTAAAAAATATAGTTATCATTAAGTATAAGGTGTCTCAAATGGAACTATCACTCTAGAGGATTAGAACCATCATTTACTTCCAGTTGTGTTGCAAAAAGTCAGCTACATAATATCAACGAATTATGAGTACAGCTTTAAGTACTATTGTTGTATCATGTGACACTGTGCAGGTTTGGTACCGAAAGTTCAAAAACAGTTATCTAAGGAGTTAGAAGCTAGTTTTTCAGGCAGATATGGCGGAAAACTTTCGTTACGACCTGATAAGAATACTTACCACCTACGGTCTATTAAATACAGAAATCATTATCATTAGTGATATATTGGATGTATTTAATAGACCGTACGGATTATACCGTATTATGTATTTTATTGGATGCATATTTTTTCCATACATCTAGAATTCTGAATTATAATTTGCTTATAAACTTTTCTTTCATTCGTAATTTTAAAGAACGCTCTAATAATTACTCGAAAATTGAGCATAAGAATCATCGCTTTTAATTATATATTTTTGCGTTTAATTCCGCGTACAAGCAGCAGGTAGTTTTCCGACTTTGATTTTGTGAATAATTAATGTATTCTCCTGAAAAATTTCTATGTTTGTTTAATACTTTTTCTCCAATTTTCATGTGGGATATTACAATACAGGGAAAATATATGAATTAATCCTAAAAAAATGGGCCAGAAAAATCCCAAGTACTTCCGACTCTCTGCACATAAACTCGCCTTATGAAGGGTTAAATATGATTATAACTGATGTTTATAATACCCCTTTCTGGATTAACTACTATACGAAGACAATAAGAGAATCTGCGCAGAAAGGATGTGCAATCGTCAGTCACTCAGATGATTTTACTGAAACGTCACGTCGAAATGCTCAGTAAGAATGCATTGACTGGATGCACGATTTAGAAATTGCGCTGGGTACTGTATTGATTATGCTCCTGACGAGATGCTTTGCAAGCAAGTATGTTCCAGAAGCACTATTTCATTTTTACCCTCAAAAGATTATTTCTTTTGCTAGATTCGTTTGTAGATAGGTGGGAGGTTTACTTACATCAGGAATGGTGCCACCAGCCATGCGGGCACAGCAATCGCCACCTGATACCAGAACCAGTCTCTGAATACGTATCCCACCAAAGCCAGAAGTGCCAGACCCAAGCTCCAGCCGAGTTGAACCGTAATAGAAACGCACGTGCGATGTCGGAGGCCCACCGTTTCCATCACTACCAAGAGAGAAAAAGAGTTGTTGATGTCTTTGCTGTTGTTCTCGTGTCCATGGATAGACGATTGCACTATCCACGGAAAATAGGTGCCATTGCCCCCCGAGGGGGTTGGACTTTGCCTGTTGATCCCTAATTTGGAACCTATTCCAGATGAGGGACATGCTACCACCTGAAATCGGCACCCCCAGTGGTATCATTTGAACATGGAGGACATTGGATCCACGACGGATTTTACGTGCACCAGGTCCATTAAGTGTACTCGGCCCCACAGCAGTCCAGCCGAGAGAGGAGTTCACCCTCCCGAGCACTGGCCAAGCCGGATGCTGCTTCATTTTCCGTGTTCTTACGGGAACATAGTTTAGCGAAAAGAACTGTTATCCCTTTATTTTTATTTGCTCATCATTTGAACTTTTAAGCTCTGGGAAATTTGTCGGTGTATTTCAGATCCTCCGGGACTTTGATGAATTGTTACAGGTGAAGGAAAATAAAGAACTGTTTCTTAATTGAGAAAGCCTCATCACTGGATAAAACTCGGGAACACGACTGCACTGCCGAGTATCATCACATATTAACACAGAACGGACGACGCACAGTGGAGTATTCGTACACTGTTATAAATATAAGTTCAACGTTTCACCAAATAAATGGTGAAAACAGAGAGTTGCAAGCAATAGTCCATAGGTTGAACGAATTTCCTGCAGGAAATTCATCGGGGTTCATCTGAAAAATGCCAAGTACAGTCGAATGACGTTGAACGAGAATCTCCGTTCAATATTCGAAAAGTCGATTTTCCGGTGAAACCGTGAATGAAACAAATATGGCTGCCTCCGCTGTTAGCTCGCGTTAGGATTCCGTAATATTAAGGTGAGTGTTAATGCTTCCCAGTTTGAATTATTTGAGCCTATGAACAATGTTTAATGCTTTTTGAATAAGTGAAAATGTAATGATATTCAGACTGATACATTATTTATATTCTTTGCTTATACTATGCCGATCACGATCGGCTAACCCTAATCAGGTTGCAAATAACGCGATTGACTCATGGTTCAGAAAATGAATCAATTATAATATTATTTTGGCAAATGGTCACGAATAGTTGCTAGATAGTATTTGAAATTGAAACGATATACATCTAAAATGGGTCGGCTAATAAATTATATTACTGAATTCTTCTGCTTATGTCACGCTTAACTCGTATTTGCGGATAGATTAACCCTAGGCGACTGGTGTTGTTTACAAATACCATATAAAGCCCTTAGAAACTGTTCGTATTGTATTTGATTATTTTTGTCTGTCTGTATTGTATTTGATTACTTTTGTCTGTTTGTATTGGTATTCAGCCAAATCACTATTCGTTACATCTCTAGTTTTATACCGGTATGAAACAGAATTTTTCAGGTTATGCATTAAATTTCTTTAATCAAAAATAAAATGTTTTTAAATTACAAGTTAAAAAACAAAAATGCATCTGTTTAATTGTTTAGCTTCTAAAATATACAAGCATTCTTTCACGGTACAAAAATTTATATTGCACCATAACCATTAGGGGGGGGGGGAATTCATTTAAAAAATCATTTCAAGCAATAGTTTCCAAATTTTAAGAAAATTTTCGCTTTTTTACTCTTGATTTTGATATTCCGACACACACACATAAAAAAGATTAATCAAAGTACTTTATGTGTATGGAGTGATAATCATACAAAATACTGTAGTAGTAACTAAAACAACTATTTTAAACTAGTAAATTACCATATTATGATTTTCATTAATAAATATTTCACAAACACATTTTAAATGTACATATTGTAAGTAGACTTAACTTTAAAAATCAATTGAAACATGCAGAAAATCATGAATGAATTTAAATAACTAAATTCAATTAAAAAAATAATATGTAAAATAGGAGTTAATTTTTAATCATTAGGTATTGGGGAATAAATATATGCTCAATAAAAGATTGTCATTTAGAAAAAAGATGAAGAGTGAAAATTTCTCCCAGCCTCTGTATAGAGTTGCCAGGTCGCTAAACCAAATAGCTGGACATATGGGTAAAAAGGCCGGACAGCCTACAATATTGAGGATTTTGTCTCGGTAACAATAGGTACAACAAAAAAATTGTATGTAAAATCAAGCTCTTTTTATTATTACCATGAATCTTGTTAAATTCTAATGAAATATAAATAACATTGAATGCCAAATCAGTTCAAGTACTTTATTACTAATCAGCCAAAGTCACCAGTCAAAAGCCGGGCACCGTTAAGTTTGGCCAGACACGCAATCAAAAAGCCTAACTATGTCCGGCTTTATCCGGATGCCTGGCAATGCTACCTCTGTTTTATGACAGAATATTCGGAGTTTTTTGTTATGTGAAATTTCATTATTTCTCAGACTACCATGAGAGAAATCTGTATACTGAATGCACATATTTTTCAAATGATACTAAACAGTGTGGAAAAATCATACAAGCCGGTGGGGATGCGCACCGGCTTGACCGACAGTCGCTGGAGCTTGGCGATTGCCAAGCTCCAGCGACTGTCGCCAACCATTTTGCACGATCAGCAATGTCAAAGTATTTTAACACATTAAAATTGCACATATATTCCACTTACAGAAACATTAATACCAAAAGAACGTCTGCAAATTCAGTAACACGCAATTTAAAATGAGCAAACAGTGGACCGTTTTTAACTAAAAAAAATACAGTGGATTCAGCAACCCAGTTGTACAGCTATGTAAACTATGCAACCAGTGGACCGTTTTTAACTGAAAAAACCTCAGTGGATTCAGCAACCTAGTTGTACAGCTATGTAAACTATGCAACCAGTGGACTGTTTTTTACTAAAAAACCCTCAGTGGATTCAGCAACCTAGTTGTACAGCTATGTAAACTATGCAACCAGTGGACCGTTTTTAACTCAAAAAAAACATCGATGGATTAAACAACCTATTTGTACACCTCTTATAAAGTCAGTATGATTAGAATAGCACGTAAATAGCACTTACGAAAACATAAATACATCAAATATCAATTTAAAATTCACATTAAAAACCTTAAACATTGCAAAGATTCGTTAAAAAAGAGCAATGTCCCCAACACCCACTGGCTTATAACGTACTATATTTCTAACAAACACACACTAATTCTTTTCATATATTAACATAACACATTTCATTCCCTTCCATCAATAACAGAAACAATTTCAAATTCCCAAACCTGACGAAACGCGTATTCTTTATGGTTGCCAGTCACAACTACCACCGGCAGTTGGCGGTGCATCGCTCACTCTCGCATCAGATTGTTCGCCAATGATTTGTAAACAAAGCACTGGATACGGAATATAGTCCAACAGTGCTTATAATTAAACTTCCCCTATAAACAGCAGTCTATGGCCAAAAACGATGAGAAGATTGCCTCCAAATTTGCACATGGACGTTACATGAGATGTGCTTAAGTTTTTTTTTTTTTTTTTTTTTTAAATGTTTGCTAAGCGCACTTTGCAGCATGAAATCAGCTCTAAATATGAGCCTAACTACTTATAAATGTGCTCAAAAACTACTGAACAAATGTTGAAATTGTGTGTTTGTTTTGAATGATCCATTTCCAGTGTTAAATTTGCTGTTTTTTCAGTTAAAAAATATCCCTCTGTTTCAGTTAAAACATATCACTTTATCCAGAATGTTCGAAGATAATTTTTCATCCTGTCCCATGTATATTATAGATAGAACTTTAGTAGTATATAATATAGCCGGATATCTGACAAAGAAGTCGGATATCTGGTAGTTATGATTCATATATCCGACAGTATTTCAGATATTGAAAAATCAGCCGGATACCAGATATTTGACGGATATCCGTTACATCCCTAGTTCAAACTGACTGTTTATTTACAGTTTAGTATGAATTAACATTCTTTTGATAGTAAATTTTAGGTTAATATTTTCGTTTTGCTTTGTTTGTTTGTTAAGAGTAGAAGAAACAAATAATTATATTAAATTAGCATTTTATACCATGAAATAATATTAGATATTTTGATTTTATTATTTCAATAGTGCAATAATTAAGCAATTTTAATCAAGGTATGAGATAATCATTGTTTTATGTTATGATTCTTGGATTTTATTATCTCAATATTGCAATAATTTAGCGATTTTAATCAAGGTATGAGAACATTGTTTGTTTATATTAATTTAATTAGTTAGATTTTAAACAGAATATTAAATTTCATATGTTTCATAACAAATTAAAATATTGAGAAATTTAATATCCAAATGTTTTGTTTATATATTGTTAAAATCTTTTTAAATATTTGTGAAAATATAATTTTTATTTGCTTGCATATTTTATTTAAAAAATAGCAGTTAATTCATTTTGGATATTTATGAATACTTAAAATGAGTTTTTTTTTTTTTTTTCCCTGGTTACTGTTTCATATTTAACCCGGCAAGATGTGCACCTGGCCTCTCAGGCCCAGGAGATTAAAAAATTACTGTAAAAAATAAACCGTCTGGGGGAAGTTTTTATCACCTTTTTTGCGGGAAATATTTTAATCACCTATTATTGCTTTATAAGATTGCAAATTTTTAAGTTATGAATTTTTAAAGAAATAACATTCGGATCTATGTGCAATGCATTACTATCTATTTATTGTTATTATTAGTTCTAATTATGTAAAACAGATTCTCTCACTCAGCCATTTGTTTATGATATATATACATAGTGTTCATATTTTCAGGCCTGATATGTTATTCATGCACTGTATAAATTAGTTTTGTTTACTATTTACTTTTTTTTAATTTTTGCGTAGCAAATGTCATTGATTCAGTGTCTTGTATACTGAATCACTGTATCAGTGTATTGATTCAGTGTCTTGTCATTGATTCAGCTGAAATTGTATATTTTCTTCCTGTAACAGTGCTTACATCAATTTTTTAAAAATATTTTGCTTCTAGCTACAGTCAAAATGCCTTCCTTCACAGGATATGCATAAGACAGTGCATGTGGATGCCATAACATAATTTTAACTTCTTCAATTTCTTTAAAGATGTTTAACACACAGGCAACCTAACAGTTTTCCTCATGTACACAATACAAATCCACAAATATCCTTCAAGGTTAGTTCAGTTTTGCTGGAGATACATGCAGTTTTAAGCATTGTAGCTCTTGAATATATTTTAACGTGAATGTTGTTTTCATTCAGTGGAATGAAGCAGCGCAGCTGTTGTGAGTTGCAAATAGTTTTAGCAGTTTCAGCCTTCACCATCATATGCATATCCTGTAAAGGAAGATACTTTGACTATACCTAGAAGCAACATACAGGGTGTCCACTGGCGACTAAAAAAAGGCGACTTTTGCTACTAATTTAAAGATAAGGCAACTTGGGCGAGACTTTTTTGAACAAAAAATATCATTTTCATACTATTTTCAAGTTTTGGCTACTTGTACCTTACTCTAGGCGACTAATTTGAAAATCAGCTTTCGGTTTTTGTCAACTCCTCTTTCTTTTTCAAAGTTTATGTGAATGCGCGTTAAGAGTTAGAACCCCTTAAAAAGTCCTCCAACGTAGGTCACGCCCTCACCCCACCCTAATAGCAAATGCCCTTCGTGCAAACTTGCCAAAACTTAAAACAAATAAACTCTTTTCAAAGTTGTAATTGGTTAGTCATCAAACATTTTAATCCATTTTTTTTAATCGTAGAATATTCAAGGTTATGTTTGTGCGAATGTCTGTTTACATAATTTTTATGTAGATAAAAAGAATTAAAATTCGGGCAATGTATTCATAATTAGAACTAATAATAACAATAAATAAATGGTGCTGCATTGCACATACACTACTGGCCAAAAGTATTTCAAGTTTCTGGAATCTAACCCTTTTTCAAGATTAAGCCCCTTTCCCTGTCAAAATTAAAAATCGATATAATTAATATTTCTGAATGTCAACATATTAAATTAGTTATTTCAAAGACAAGATAGCATTAAGTTAAAGAACAAAAATTATTATTTAATTTATTGAAAAAATATATAGGTTATTATAGAAATCATAATCCATTTTGGCTCGCCGGAATAAAATTAAATAAAGAATTAATTTCAAGTTATTCTGCAAAAAGTGGATAGTAAATAAATGTAATTGAACTACAGATCATTTATTATGTTGCTGAGCAGCCTTGACTTTGATCACAACAGCCAGTCTTTTAGATATGGAATCCACAATGTTTTACAGCACTTCCTTCGGTGTTTCATGGTGCCAACTTAAATGATGGGTTCCTGAAGCTCTCATTTTGTTTTTTGGTGATTTTCAGATGTATTCCTTCCAATTATACTACATAAATTCTCAAGGATATTTAAATCTGGCAAATTTCCTGTCCATTTTTTTTCTGGGCTTATTCTTGAAACGATGGTTACATTTCTCAAACTTGCAATACTTTTCGCCAGTAGTGTAGATGCGAATGCTATTTCTTAAAACTAGTGATGCAGCGAATATCAATTTGGCCAGATACTGAATATCCGATGAAACTTTCAGCTGGTTATCTGCCAGCAGTATGTTTTTTTTTTCTTTCTTTCTTTCTTTCTTTCTTTCTTTTTTTTTTTTTTTTTTTTTTTTTTTATTTTCACTAGTTTTCTTAGATCATTGAGCTATTACTTTTTTCTTTAAATTTTCTCATTAGCTTCAAATTATTTACTTCAAAAATCAGAAATCCTTTTGGGATTGTTTCCATGAATTTAGTACCAGTTTTACGGTAATTAGTCATACAAATAACAATGTCATGGATGTTCTCCCTCAAGGGTTAAATATCTTTAAAAGATCAGTTCTTGAAAGAGACATTTCCACTCAACTGTTAGAAAATCAATGTAACAAATTTCCTTACCTTATCAAAATTAGGTGGAGGGGAGACCTTTTCTCAGCAGGCAGCAGTACCACAACAAGTACATTATTCTCATAAGCAGGGTCAATTTATGGTAGGGAAAAAGGGTAACTGAAATCTTACAAAGATTGAAAAACAGTCTTTTTGTACAATAATTTCTTCCAGTAATAATCGACTCCAATCTTAAAAAAAGATAGAAGTACTTATTTCCCCTTTTTCTATACACGATAAAAATATATTCTAAAAAGTATTGAAAACAAAATATTTTCACAAAACTTTGTTTTTTCGCATTTTTTATTATTGCAGGTTTTAGAATTTATTCATTTATTATGTTTATTTATGTTATTTCTCTGTATATATTTTTAGGCCAGATTTACTGCAGGATGTTTGTAATATCCGGCTACTACCTATTATCCGCCATATTGGCCGGATGAAATATTTTTTGCTGGATATCCGTTGCATCCCTACTTAAAATGCCTTACTAGTCACAGATTGATAATCTGTAATCTTATAAAACAAATTATTTATTTTCAAGATTTAAATTTTACTTTTTTTTACATTTAAATTAGTGCCTAGTGTAGTGCTTGTATAAAATTGTTGAGAAAGTTATTAAACAAATATCACTGACAGGCTTAATAAAGTTTCGGATTAAAAAAGAAATCCATTGTGGCCAGTCACTCCACGAAGTTCAGTGGCCACTTAGATATTGTTAGTGGCCATAATGTGTGTAATTTTCTTCTGTGATGCTTTATTTTTATTTATGCTATGCATTTTTTGTATTTTAAACAGGAGTATAATAACCCACATATACTTGGATAGCTTCAAGAAGATTTAGGATGGAGCATAATTCTTTGTAAGTTTTTAATTTTTATGTTTATTTGTATATATCTGTCAAGACTTTTTCAAACACAAATTGTTTTCATGGCCCATTGAATGGACCTTTAGTGAAAATTTCAGGGATTGATGCAGACGAAATTTGGGTCTGTTTTGCAGCCCCTTCACAAAATTACAATAAATTAAAACAGCCCCTTTACAAAAATACAATCAATTAAAATGGCCCCTTCAGTGGCATTTTACCATATATTTAAATTTTCTTTACAAATTATTTTACAAAAAAAGGTGATTAAAAAAAAATGAGATTTCACAGGAATAGATATTGTAATTCACAAAAATAGATACTGAAATTCACAAAAATAGGACCTTGGAAAAAATTCCTGGATCAACCCCTGCTTTTGTAAGATTTCCCCCTTAAAAGTCTAATAAAAATAATCTGTAGTGTCGAAACTGAAATTTATATTCCCTGGGACAAACTAATTGATGGATATAATAACACGATTCCATACACATATTTATAAGTGTTTTTTTTTTCCTTTCTTTAATTTATTTATCTTTATTTTTCCTGTTAAATTTCTTGAAAATATAATGGCATGCATTGCATAGGAAAGGCAATTAAGTGCTTCTATAGTATTGATGTCATGTCGACTGCAAGTTCAATTGATCATAACCAGAGGTCTGTCCAGTCTTTTCAGACAGGGTCCTGTTATAGTGAAATTGTGGAAAAATTACTCATGATTTTGTGAATTTGTAAAAATAGGGTCCATTGTACATGAGTTAGTGATAAATATGGAAATTTACAAATTAAATTTAGCATTAAATTAAAGACATTTTATATAAGGTCCTTTAAAAAGACCTACGCAGGGGTGTAGTGGGGCCAGAATGACGCTCTGGTACTTTTTTGTGAGCTGGAACAGCATTCCTGAACCCAAATAAGATAATTATTTTGTTGTTGTGGATCTTTTTTTTAAAAAATTCTTTTATAACCTGCTCCCACTAACAATATTCCTGTTCCAATTCTATGAATACCTTTATAGTTGAATTAATCCCGATGAACTGATAACTGAGTCTAGTCAATTAGAAATTTAATCTCCTGCCCTTTCTGCAGGGCCACTTTTCCACATAGGCACACTAGGCACATGCCTAGGGCGTAAAAAGAGAAAAATTATAGCGAATTACTGTCCTATCCTTATACCTGCCGGTTGCCAGACTAGGACACAGAGGATCCATAGGTGGTAGATAATGGATGTGTTGTGGGATTACAGCCAATTATACACGAGGGATCTAGGCGTGTGGGTAGGGTGCCTTCTGTGAGGGTCTTTCTAAGGGGCCCTCTTAAGGGTGAGGGTCCTTTCTAAGGGATCCGGGTTCATTCTTCTCGCAAAAAAAAAAAAAAAAAAAAAAAAACTGGCAGGAAGGGTGCGTAACTATTTGAAGTGCCTAGGGTGCCCAGGGAGGTTAAAAACGGCCCTGCCTTTTCTAGTCTCTCTAGTCCGAAGAAAATAAACATAACCACATGATGGATGCAAATAAAAAAATACATAGAGCCACTAGATTCTCAGAATCAATGTTGGTAACAAAAGGAACACAGATGTTAAACGTGGTGGTAGCATTGCAGGCAGTGAAATTTGTGACTGTCTACCTTACCCTATATTTTTCTCATTGTTATGTATTTTAAATATATAATTGAGAATAAAGAAAAAGATTTAGGTTTCTTCAGCTGATCCATGGACGCACTGTGAGATGCACCACGTAACTTTAAAAATTGATAGATATCAGAAACCAAGAAAGCTGGACTTTGTAAAGTAGTTCTTTATAAAAGTTACCTGAGAGAAGTTGTCTGCTGAATTTTCTGCAGTGTAAAGTGATCAGCTTATACAGTGAAATACATCAGGTGCCTATGTGTGTAGCAATACACTGTAACTTTCAATCACCAGCTTACCACTTTTTCACCACGGAAAACTCATCTGACTATTTTTTCCCTAAAACTGGTAATGTTAACTTATCTCTTCACTGCAGCTGAAGATTGAATTAGTCGCCAGCTGGCGACTAAATTCTTTTCTTTGGCCACCAGTTAATTCACGCCCAGGTGCCATGCTATAATAATTTTCCAGACATTTCCGTTCCCCCTTTAAGATGTATTTTATTATTATTATTATTACCATATTTGGTAATAATAGTAGATATGCATTTAGATGCTGCATGTGCATTTGTGGAATGGACACAAGTTAGGATCTCAGACTTTAACTGAATTGCTTATGAAGTTTGTTATCTCCAAACTTAACCTGCTTCAATGTTCTTAGGGATGTTTTGACCATTTTGTTAACAGTTTCTCCATCAAATGCTCTTAAAGAATGTGTCTTTTCTGCATTAAAGAATACTTTAGGAGAGAAATCCCTATCAATGGAACGAAAAATTATTGAAAATTGGCTTTACATAGTGTTCAGGTCTTACATTACAAACTTTTGAAACAGTAAAAAGTATAAAATTGTGATGTGATGGCACCATTCTACGAACACAACCAAATTTGATGGAGAAAATGGCACATTCTTCTGAAATTTAGTTAATAAATGCTATGAATAATATTTTGTCTGTTTTCAGTTTTAGTATTTGGAGATAAATGTATATACTTATTGCTATATAAATGATGCCAAAAGCTTAAACTTCTCAACCATTTATATTTCTTAGTTATCATCAACTTGCACCTTGCATTAGTCACTTAAAAATAGATTTTCTTTTTAAAATGTATTTAATTATCTTTATCTATTATTACCGCTCACTTCGTCTCTATATATACAGTATATATGCTCTTAAGCTTCAGTACAAGCAAATAAAATAGATACCAACGATGCGCATACTTATAGCCAATGTGTTAAAGATTGCGGTAAGTACTGGTTCCTAGATGAAAATGATTTAGGAGCCAGTGGCCACTAGGTAAAAATGGGAATCTTCAGCATTACTCTTCACCAAATTTCAGCTTTTTTATTATTTTACTTAACGGATGTTCTTTACATGTTGATGTATAATTCACCGCTATACAGTCGAATGCAGATGATTGTCGGCAGCTGATGTATAATCCACTGCAATAAGGCTGACTATTTTTTTTTTTTTTTCATTTGTATGCAACATGATAAACACATGTACAGAGTATCAATTTTTTTATTGTAATTATTTTTTTTAAATTATTTTACATGTTTGGGCGGCTGCACCCAATGCAAATGTGTCTGCTGACGTTCACTTCTGTTATATGTATAACTAAATGAACTATATGACGATATTTCAGACTTTTTTTTATTAGTCATGAAAATTCCAGCTGGCTCCCGGACTATTAGGTTAGTATTCGTAGGCGTAGCCAAGTCAGAAGGTGGAGGGGGGGGGTGAGTGCCCAGGAGACAAAGTACTGTACAAACCATATAATACAAATTATTACTAAAAATGTGTACTATCAAATGTGTGTCATTTGATCTGAGTGGGGGTGGTGCCCGGGCACCCTCCCTGGCCATTTGCCGGGTGTCGCTAAACATTTTGGATGTCATCATAAAAGCTGATGTTGAAATAGCAAATGGCTAAAATGTGCTTTAGCCCAATGCGTGGTGACATTTTTTAAAGATCGGTGATAAATGCATAGTATTGTAAATTCGATATTTTAAAACTGAAAAGTCCGAAAGATCTTGCATATTTGTGTATCCATTATTGTTATTTTGTAATCTAGCTACTGTGTGGCATACGTAACTAGTAACAAATATGCTTGCTTCTCTTGATGTCATTGTACTGTTAATAACTGGATTTTTGTACATGTGTTGTTATTACGCTAATATTTCAATCTAGTTGTTGCCATTCCCAGCATAGAAATATCGTCGGTTTTGGTACCGCATATGTTAGTGTATTATATTATATAAGTAGATTATTTTAAAGCGTTGCAGCATTACAAACTTTATTGTTTTATATTTGGAAGCACTACAAATAATAAAAATTGTGGACTGGACAGTGAAGAAAACAACAATCTTTTTTACATGAGCAGGAGAATGAACTTTTTCTGTCCATGAGAATTGAAATGTCATTTCTTTACCATATTTTAAACCTGTGAATTGTATTACATATTCTCAGGCTTCTCAAGAGTTAGTCAGAAATTTTTTTCCCCAAGTTTTCTTCACCAAACACAGCATGGATCAATTGCCATTGCTATCAAATAGATCAAATTAACAGAACATTTAATTTTAAAATAATTTTTTGGGTGTGAAAAAAAATTAATTTCTTTCAATAGACTTAATTTATTAAAAATTATTTTTTTCATAATTTAAAGAATTTATTTTTGTAGTTTTATAAACTACTTGTGTGTGCACTTGATATTAATAGATTATCTCATGTAGTTTGATTAATGTTCTAAAATTGCTCGTTTGTTTGTAGGGAGGGGGGCACTAAGTTATGTCCTATTGCTGATTGGAGTTTTTGCAATTTCACTGAAATTGGAATACATTTGACTCAAACCTTTCATGATTCTAAGATTGTACTACAATCTGAATTTACTCAACTTCTTATTTTTGTTTGTTTATCTTTAACATTTCTGAGATGCTAATGTTTTATGAATTCTGAATATTGTACATTAAATGTTTTTTGTTTTTCTCCCCCAGTTTCTGGTTATCAACTTTCTACCTGGGAATCAACAGTAGGTATTAGATGGAAAATGTTAGAAAGAGGGAGAAAAAATTTATTTATTTATTTCATGAAATGCAGATTTATTTTGTATGTAATAAAGAATGTTAATAAAGTTTTTATTCTTAATTGTTTTACTCTGAATATCATTAAAATCTCTCATTCTTTTTAATTGTTTTATTGAAAAAAACTATTGATAGTGTTTTAAAGAATGTTTTGTTATCGATCTAGGTCGGGGGTGAGATTGCCCTCTGTGGGGGACTTTCTAAGGGGTCCTATCCTGTATTTACACGAAGTTTCGGAGAAAACTACAGAAACTTCCGAACGGCTAGGTCGGCACACGCGACCTGGTTGAAAAGTTTGTAACTAGGAAGTAATGGTGGTGATGGATTTTTCCTAGGTTTAAAAGCAGTCATTCAACAAAAATGAAAAGCTACTGCATGAGAATCTGTTCTCATAAAGGTACCAAGAAAAAAAGTACATTATGACATAACTGATCAGCTGTTTTCTTCCTGATGTAAAATCTATTCACAAGGTTAAATTGTAAATTGCAGCATAAAATATCAAATTGAGCAGGAATGTTTTGCAAATTTTGTATAAGTTACCCTGAAAGGATGTACGCAATAATTTTGGTTTAGAGTATAAAGATAGTGCTTAATGCATGCGAAAAAGAAACCTCTACTTTGAGAATAATTGTTTATTTAAATCTTTTTTTCATATGGTACTGGCTCCACCTTGTCTAATTTAAGTTACATACAGAAAATGGAACCACAATATACAATATTTTATTTTCTGGAGTACATCAGCATAAAATTAGGTGTGAGTGTAAGCAGAGTTTAATGTAAGAGCTATTTATTTATTTTTCTTTTTGCTACCATGTAACAAGTGGCGGATCCAGAAATTCTGTTTTGGGAGGGGCTAAATATTGAAAAAAAGCTTATTTCACCCAAACAAAATGTACAATAAAGCAAAATTTTAGTCTAAACCAATGTAAAAACTTTTTTTAGGGGGGCAGGGGGGGGGCTAAGTGATTAAAAAATATCACTTTACATATTCAAACTGCATACTGAAGCAGAATGTTACCCTTTAGCAATCTCATTTTTGGGGGGGGGGGCTGAGGCCCCCTAGCTCCTCTCCTGAATCCGCTACTGCATGTAACAATATGTAGGAGGGGGGAGGGCAATATGTATCAATGATACAATTTTCTTTACATTTTACAGCATATATACTAATTAAGTTATTTACGATATGTGTACTATGAATTTCATTTACAGCATTTGTACTGATTCCAAGTTAACTACAGCACAAATACCATAAATTATTTTTACAGCCTATGTACTGATTAAAAATTATTTACCGTATATGTACTATAAATTTCGTTTACAGCTTGCATACCATTTTAAAAATTAATTATGGTGCTTTTACCGTAAATTTTATATACGGTATATGTACAGGTAGTGTAATTTTTTACGGTACATGTATCATATAGGAAATTTATGGCATGTGTACTTTTTTAACAGTATATGTATATACTGTAAAATATTTTATGGTACTTATGGCATTTGTGAAATTTACGGTATATGTACTCGTCCCAAAGCTGCCAGTACATGTACCGTTATTTGGGTCTGAAATCTTTTCCAGTGTATAACAGTGGTGGATTATTGCAAGTTTGTCGGGGGGGGGGGGGGGTTGTTAGAAGATTGACATATACATCCATTTTATGGAAGTGAAATAGGATCTTTTAATTTCTTTTTTCTTGAGGGGCGGTCGCCCCTCTGCCCCCCCCCCCTTAATCCGCCCTTGGGCGTATTAATGCAAGTTTGTCAGGGGGGCAGTTATTTAGAAAATTGACATATCCATTTTATGGAAGTAAAATAGGATCTTTTACATTAATTTCTTTTCCTCGGGGGGGGCGGTCGCCCCCTCTGCCCCCCTTTAATCCGCCCTTGGGCGGATTAATGAAAGTTTGTCAGGGGGGGGGCGGTTAGTTAGAAAATTGACATATATATCCATTTTATGGAAATAAAATAGGATCTTTTACATTAATTTCTTTTTTCACGGCGGGGGGGGAGTCGCCCTCTCCGCCCCCCCTTTAATCCGCCCTCTGTGTATAAATAAAACACTAAAGAGAGTTTTCTTATCTTGGTTTAATCTTATACCATACATTTGGTTAGAGAAAAAACCTCGATGTTCAATCACTTACCGTACATTTGGTTAGATATAAAACCCTAATCTTGGTTCAAGCTTAAACCATATAGTAGGTTAGAGAAAAATTCTATATATTGGTTTAAGCTTTAACCATATAATTGGTTAGAGAAAAATCCTATATATTGGTTCAAGCTTTAACAATATAGTCGGTTAGAGAAAAATCCTATATATTGGTTCAAGCTTTAACCATATAGTCGGTTAGAGAAAAATCCTAGATCCTGGTTCAACGTTTCACCGCAAAAATGGTGCTTGAGAAATCACCAATAAAATGGTGAATCCTAGCACCACATTTTTCAAAATATCGGTTGCAGCTAAATTCGCACCGGAATTTCGGTGAAACGTTGAACTATTTTTCTAACAGTGTATCAAAATCCTGGCCAAAAGTCGAAAATTTTAAATTTGTTTAAAAACAGTAATATATATGTTTTTGGATAGCCTAGTAACTGATGCATCATGTAATGCATGTTTTTCGACCATAATTCATATCCAAAAGATGCAACACTCGGTTTAAAAGCAAGTTTCTTCATTTACGGCAAGAGATTTCGGTGTTTCCTATTACTTCGTCTTGCATTTGTACGGGCTCTTTAAATTAATTTACTGATTTGATACTAAGTATAATTGTAGTAAAATATATGTATTTTGATTATATGTATCTATTAGTTTGAAAAAATAATATGACTTTATTTTAAAAAATTGTAAACTTTTTTTTTTCTTATTTTTTTCAAAGATCCACATTTCAAAAAGCTTTTTGAAGGGGTGTCGCGGCTTGTCGTGCCTAATTTCAACTATAATCGTAATTATTACAGTATTGAGTGTCTATTCCAAGAAAAAAATGTTCCCCCAACATCCACCATTTCTTTAAAAAAAATTATTTATATAGCGCCATTTTTATTTTTTCGATAATTTTTCGACGGGTGATCGCAAAAGGGATACAAACATACGCGCTTGTACTTCTCATAAACTATAAATTATGTGCAAGTGTTTGGATAAAGGTATATAAAATTTCATTTCAGTTAAGATTTAACATCGGTATTTTAAATTCATTATGTAATTTCTTATTTTTGTGATGTAAATTTGCTATAAGAAGAAAATTTCTACATATTCCAAAATTGCCCTTTCTTAGTCCTGTAAATAGTCCCATCTATTTACAGCTTAGTTTTCCATTTATATCGTAAATTGTGTCCAAAGCAAAAGCTCCCCATTTTTGGATCTGAAAGGTTGGCAACTGTGACTTCGGGTCATTGGAGTGTGAGTGTGTAAACAGAAACACGTGCTAGCTCTTTAAGTCATTTTGAAGTGCTGGCTTGAAATAAATTACTTTCTCCTCCAGCTTGGAATGAGATTTTATGGGTTTCAAGTAGGCTTCTTTTAAGCAGTGTCCTTTTAGCTGCTCTAGACAAAGGCCAACGAAAAAGAGCAAGCCTTATTACAGCGAGACCTACAACTTCGCTACAGCTAGACCAGGGTTGCCAGATCAAAATTTATGAAAATAGCCAAATTGCTTCTGAAAATTAGCCAAAAATAGCCAAACCGGCTATCGCAGCACCATCTTTTGGATTTTTAATAAAGCTTTCCAGAATTTGAGGTTGGAATAGAGCATGAGCACGTTTTTTACATAAGCGGGAGGGCGGGGGAGCGAATTTCTCTCAAAATCTTTTGATTTAAAACATTTGTTTAAAAATTTAAAGAGAAACTTCTCTTTTCTGCTCTTGAATTCCGTACATGCTCAACCCTCAAAGAAAAACAAAATTGGTCATACAATTAGGCAAATGAACAAAATAGGCGCCTAATAATTAATCAACAATTCCTCATACTGTATAATAAATACGTATAGACTGAGGAATACTGTCTATATTAGTAACATAGAGATGGTTTTATTTTGGGGGTGGGAGTTCTCTATCAAATTGTAACTTGAGTAAATGTATTCAAGAATGATAAGATAAATGTAGCTTACCAAAAACGCAAAAGTAGTCAGATTTCGGGGGCTGGGACTGAGAGGGCTTAGCAGCCCCCTCAGGATGCGCGCCTGGTCTATACAAACAAATTTTGAGTATAAAATAGGAAAGTATTTCTTTCAAAATGTTCTGACTAACTTTGGAAATAAAATTTAATTCATTTACACAGCATGAAAAATTTTATCCTTTATCTTATAGTGCATTAATATTAGTTAAAAACAACCTAAATATATAAATTATTGTAACTGTTGCTATGTAAACATAAAATTTAATATAACAAATCTAAAATAAATAAAAATTTGCGATCTATGCATATCTGCAATGCAACGGTGTCAGTCCGCCACTGGCGGCGAATTAAAAATAAAAATAGGCAAGCAATAAAATAAAATAATAAAGGGGCGGCAGCAGCATACACTAACGCTAAAATTTGGAAAGAATGGGGCATCAAATAGGACCGCCCCGGCCACCAACGCAACAACTCTCGGTCTGACGTCAAGGGTAATGACAGGATCTTTAGGGACCTGACACATGACCCCATCTTCCTCCTTGTTGGAGTTGGTTGAGGTAACTGAATTTTCCTTCTTGCTAAGGCTAAATAGTTTGACAATTTCTTCAAAAAACTTATCTAGTCAAATATGCTTTAAAAATGACCAAATTAGTTAATATTAGCCAATTTATAGCAACCATGATAAAAATAGCCAAGAATTAGCCAAAATCAGGTTGGCTATTTTCTTTACAAATTTTCTAGCCAATAGTGATCAAAAATAGCCAAATTGGCTAATATTAGCCAAATCTGGCAACCCTGAGCTAGACCCTACAACAGAGGGGCCCGATGGTGGTCCCCCCCCCCTCTCTCTCTCTCAAAAAAAAAAAAAAAAGTGATTCTGAGTGAAGACGAATATCAGAGTTCAAAAGAATCAGAATGAAAAAGTTAATCTTCAGAAGTCATTAGAAAACTAAGATCCCTATAGTAACTACATTTAGATAAGTAAAAATCTAAAAAAATTTTATGATAAAAATTGATTTATAGATAAGTAGTATTATATTTATAAGTATTATTAAAGTATTACATTTATATATTTTTATTGTGGTTAAGGCACAGCTACACGGCTATTTGCCTAACGGGAAGGTTGCCTTGGGCGGAGGGCTTTTTAAGGGGTTCTAATGCGTATTCACGTGACATCTGGAGAAAATCGCCCAAAACTCCAGACAGTTAGATCGACAGCCGTGTGGTATTACATTTATAAGTGGTATTATACAATAGCAGTACTTCCCAGTAAGGGACACTCCCCGGACAAGACATTTGTTAGAAACCAACTTCGTGTCGTTTGGCGATATATCGCCAAATTTGGCGACAACACGCTTTTTTATATAATTTAAGAAATACATAATACTAAAAAGTAAGTCAAAAGTCAACAGTAATGATTTTAACGTTAAAACACATGAAAAATATTTTTGGCCAGGATTTTGACACAAATACTCCACTGTGCGACGGTAGTAAACATCAGAGAGAGTCAATGCCGCAGACCGGCTTCGGATCAGAAAGTATCTTAGTGACAGGATCTTCGACCTTGTAGATTTAACATACTCATTCACAGCTTATTTACGATTGTCTCTGGCCTGCTGGGATATGAGCCCTAGTCCCTTAAACCGGAATACAGCTCCTGTTAATAGGTTTTTAATAGGTTAAAAATATTCGTAACAAGACCTCTATACTACAAAATGGTCCTCCGATGCACCAAAGGAGATTAAAGCAAGCTCCCCATGCCATATTCATGCAGATCCAAAAAAGTATCAAGGGACGAGGGGGGGGGGGACAATAATTATGAACGAAGTATTTTGGCAGAAATGAGTCATTCTTCCTCTCATTCATGTTTCATCTTAAACCCATGTTTATCCTGTTCGATCTAATCATTGAAAAGACATCCTTCTTTAACTGGCGTTCCCTCCGAGCATGGGTCTAAGAAATTTCTCCACTGCATCTCTTCAAAGATGACAACTGGTTAAGCATGGGTTCAAAAGTTGCTTAACTCCCTAACAACTCGACAGACTTTTAGGTTTAGGTTCTCCCAAGGTTGCTGTCGATCTCCCTATCCCCCCCCCCTCTGCCACCCTCTTTGAATCTGCCGCGGGATTATCATTTCTTTCAGATAAGAATTCATTTTAACAGAGAAAAATTGTAGATAATAAGAAAAAGTATAGATAATAGGAAAAAGAAGGATTTTAGCCACCACGCGGTTTAACTTTGAGAGTAATAAATAATGGTATTTGATAATTATAATACAATAACTTATATATGAAAATTATAGTTGTGATATTCAAAATAATATACTTACTTCTTAGTTACTAAAAAAGAATATGAAAATTGCATCGCGCACGTTTGTTTACAGAATCACTCGGGTTCCTAGTCTTGATCTAATTTTAGTGATATAGTTCAAAGCGTGAATTAAAGGAAATTAAAACCTAAAATGAAAACTTTTTATAATTGATTCTTGATTGCTTAGTTGATTGCTTAGTTGATTGCTTTTATATTTGATTGCTTTTATAATTGATTTTTAGTTGCTTGAAAAATTAGTATGAAATATTTCCGTTCACTTGGAGATTTGATCCAGACTCCCATTGGAGAATAATTAGAAAAATGAAAAACTTAAATTAAAATTTGTAATTATTGATTCATGTATTGTGAGATAAAGATGCCCAAATCTGCAACAATTTTATTGGGAAGATGGTGTAAAGCTGTAATAAAACTAATTTATTTATCAGTTTCAATCACGCGGGATTACGGTACTAATCCCTCAAACATTTTTGCGGGATCCCGTTCCTGCTAGCTCTATAAATAGTAACAATTATTATTACTATTATTATTTATAAATTAAGTTTATCTGTTTCTTATTTTAAGTTAAAATAAAAATTGCAAATTTTTAAACCTAGAGTGTAATTTAGGGGCCCCCTTTAATTTGGGCTCCCGGTCACTTGCCTCGAATACCCTGCCAGAATTCAGTCCCTATATGGTCCGCAACAATGCCTATTTTTGCGCAACATATAAAATTAAAATTATTTTAAAAGTTAGGATATAAACAAATATAAAATTATGACTAACATGCATAAAAAGTTTTAAAAAAGGAAGAAAATCTGAAACACTTTCAGATTTTAAATACGCGCTAAAGTTCTATATATATTAAAAGCATATCATAATTTATGCGTCGTCCCTATTTTTCTTCCTCATTCCTCAAGTTGGAAAGAGTATCATTATTCATGAGTGTGCCGTATTTTTCTTTCTTGTTCCGTAAAACACATATCTTTGGAATCGAAATGTATCTTAAAATCACCTACTGAAACTGTTTTACAATCTTCGCCAGGCATAGTCAAACTACACCTTTTTAAGTACCACTTGGAAAGTGTATTATAATCTATGATTGTACCGTATCTGTCTTCCTGTTCTATGAAATACTTCTTCGGAATTAAAATCTATATTTAAATCGCCCACTAAATCTATTTAACAATATTCGCCAGGCGTTTTCTAACTATACACGAAAAAGGAATATCCTGATTATTGTGATAAATTTTCAATGTACTGAACAGTAATAATTAGTGCGTTCCCGGTGTGTGTGTATGTAATATTCCACTTATTAGAATAAATTTTTGTAACAAATTCACTATTCCATTACACGAGTTCAACTGTATGTGATTTAAATGAATCATCTTTATCTGAATAAACACTGATCTTAATCAGTATGCAGAGTGTATAAAAATATTTTGAATGGCAATGAAATAGAAAAGTATGGTGTCTTGTGAGATAGCTGAAACCATTGCAAGGAAATTTCTCTTTCTAAGAAAAATCGCTATATCATTCTCTACATTACAAAACATTTTTTAACGAAACAAAAATAGTTTCGTCATGTTTTACGAGGCCATTTTTGCTTTTATTTAAAAAAAAAAAATCGTATCAATAGTAAAAGGAAGTGGATTTGAAACACTTGCACTCGTTGTAAGATTTTTTTTTCTAATGGCCGGTAACAATAGGCCGGAATTGTTAGTCAATTCATTATGGGGGCACCTAGTAGGTGGACCAACGTCGCCCCCTACGAAGGGACTGACATGACACCTACGCCCAATCGGGGATCGAACCTCGATCGCCGGGATTTAAACCCGAAATCGGAGTACGATGCTTTACCCACCATACAACTCAGTCGGCTCGCTGAAAGATTTTAAACAGCAAAATGTAGATAGGGAATGGGAGACTAGTTTAAAGAAAGATAGACTTTTTAGATACTTTTACTGACGTACTTTTTTAGATAACCTTGAAACTGCAGGTAAATATTCAATTTAAGAAACATTTGACAATATAAGTGCATGATTTAGTACTATAGAGTTTAGAATGCTCCTTGATAAATAAAGTTTAAAAATATTATGGATTAGTTTTTATTTTGCTCAATTAAAAAAAAAATTCTCTCTGAACAATTTCATAATAGTTTTAATAACAGGGTGATTCCATGAAACTAGGAACACCAACGGCAAAAACAAAAAACAAAGCAAAAAAAAATCTTATAAAAAAATAATACTTTAGTATCCTATGAAATAAAAATATGATGCTATTTCTATAAAATGATGCTAAAAAAATTTAACAACACCTTTTTAAAAGTTTTATACACAGTGTTTGGCAACGTTACTGTTTTTACATGAGTTCTTGTCTTAAAGAGGTGTAGAAAGTTCATCTTGTTCTATAAAAGAAATCAACAAATATGAATAAAATCTTATTTTTTTAAATTGAAATTTAATTTATATATGGAAAGATTAGGCCAGTGCAGAAACCTTTAACTGCAGTATTTATCTTAAAACAATTTTTATAAATTAGGAGAAATATTTATGTAGCATCAGTCACAAAATTCTATAAAAGTTGTTCTTGCTTATATAAAATTAGTCCCCAAAAAATAAAAAGTCATTTTCTCTTCCTTTATGAAGATATCTTTAAATATTTAATATTGGTTCAATTTATGAATTTTAAACGTATAAAAAATATGTAACACCAGTCCCATTTCTGTTTTTTAATTAGATACCTACATAAAAATATTGGGAAAATCGCATTGACTACTGCAGAAAGACAGAAAAGGAGGAAAGATAAATTAAAGAATGAAGGTAAATATGGAGATTATAAAAGAAAAACAAAGCAGAAGCAATAAAGAGCCAAAATAAAAGGGAAATGACCTAGCTAAATTACCTCAATCAATTCAGAATACTCTTTTTCAAACATTTTCTCTATTTCAAGATAAATTAATCTTTTAACCTTCTTCTGAATTGACTGGGGTAATTTATCTAGATCATTTTATTTTGGCTGGCTCTTTATTGCTTCTGCTTTTTTTTATGATCTTCATATTTTCCTTCATTCTTTAATTTATCTCATCACCTTTTCTGTCTTTCAGCAGCAGTCAATGTTACTTTCCCAATATTTTTAAGTAGCTTTCTAATAGAAAAACAGGAATGTGCCTAACTCATATTTTATAATACACATTTACACATTTTTATAACTTTAAAATTTACAAATGTAACTACAACTTTTTATGTTATTAGGAGTGATGTTACATTATTGTTAGGGCTAATTTATAAAAATTGTTCTCAAGGCATATATTGCAGTTAAGGGTTTCTGCGCTTGTCTAATCTTCTATAAATGAACGAAATTTCAATATAAATAAGATTTTATACATACCCGTTGATTTCGTTTAGAAAACAAGATGAACTTTCTACACCTCTTAAAGACAAAAATATATATAAAAATGTTTTGTCAACTTTTTTGCATAATTTTATAGAAATTCACAAATGTTTACTTTATAGGGAAAAAAACTATTATTCTTTATAAGAATATTTTTTTTCACTGGCGTCCCTAGTTCCATGGAATCACCCTTTAGTGAAATACACTATCAACATTATTTTTTTTACTTTTATTAATGTACAGTAAGCATTACTATGATTTATTTATTACTAGCCGCCTCCGGCAACCATTTGGTTCGCCATCTTAATAAATCTTGTTCGAAGAGAATCCTGTTCCTCACCGGCTTCCTTGGCACTGAAATCTCTCGGATTCTGAATGGACTTTAAAATTAAGATACAAACAGGAGCGGCCCCACGGTAAGTGTCGCCCCCTGCAAATATAAAAAAGACGCCCCCTTTTATGCTCTACTTAGTTTTTGAGTTCGAAATGACGCCCCTTCGAAGCCGGCTCCCAGATGCGATGCTTACCGTATCGGGCCGCCCCTGTTTGCAAAAATAAGATAGTTAAATGATAAAAACCTACGAAAAGGAACAAATTATTTTCTTCCCATACTAATTCTGAAGAGCTTCTGGATATACTGGCCTTTATCAAAAAACGGAAAGGGGGGAAAAAGTAAGAAAATCTGAAACACTTTCAGATTTTAAATACGCACTACAGTACTATATATTAAAAGGGTATTATAATCCATGGGTCTTCCCTATTTTCTTTCCTTTTTCCATTAAGTTGGAAAGTGTATCATTATTGATGCGTGTGATTAAACACATATAAAATTGATATTTCTAACATCCTTTTTCTGGATGTAATACATTAGAAATAGATGGAAAAAAGCTGCGCAGAAAAATGCATAATTCCAACTGAATGAAAATTTCAAAAACTTATTCTCAGGTGTATTCATAACCCAAATAGCAGACGATTAAATTACGATAAATAGCGCCAAGCGTTAGAATCCTCTTCAAAATCG
>JAWZYV010016536.1:0-78215 GCA_038373885.1 Cheiracanthium punctorium | reverse complement strand
CCTTTCTGCATTGCAAGAATAAAAGATGGAGCCCTTTTAGGGAAGGGGGGGGGTATAAAGCCTACCACGTAGGCTTTATACCCCCCCCCCATAAAGCTCACCAAGTTACGCTAATAGTAAATACATGATGATAACTTTACTAATTTTAATTTAAAAGTGAGATTTTTGAGCTGAACAAGGAGATTCACTGAAAAATAATGAGCAAAAAATAAACAAGGTTTTATATAATACAATCAATGTTTAAATACACAAAAAAAAAATTAATAACAGAATAATTTTTCTTTTCATTTCTTTCACTTATCATGAAAAGTCGCTGAAAAGAAGCAATCCGGTTACGAATAATTTTTTTAAAAACTGCAACTTGTAGGGACCAACCGCTAGTTCGTAAAATCGCAAGTGTTCGTAAAAAAATAAGAGGTTCCTAAAAACCGACTGTAATTTGAAATATTTACCTTCTCCAAGTAAAAGATGACACCTTTCTTTGTTACTTCAAATTTTTGAACTATTTGCGATAGGTCTCTTGCAATCTGTAAAATGAAAAAAATTCACATTTTTCTTTAGTTTTTTTCATTTGTAATGTACAATAACAAAGTACACTTTAAAGTACTTTTAAACTATACTGTAAGTTATTAAAAATATAAGTATTCTTTAAAGAATAAACATATGGAATTCAAAAAGAACAGAAAATATTTTTCTTTTTGAGTTTTCCTCAAGCGCATCTAAATCTTTTAGTGGATTTCCATTTTCTATGTGAGCAAGATGCAGTCAACTCCGGATATAATAAACTTTCCTCTATAGCGAACGCAAATCATTAGTCCCGGTTCACATACATTAGAAATGTGTAGAGCATTTTTCGGTTTTAGTGAAACAGGACTTCGGTCATAGTGAACTTAGAAATTGAACTTTGAAAATTCCTGAAACTGCAAAGGTGATGTTGTTGGATGATTAACCCCCACAAATGAATCTATACTGTCGGCTGCATCAAATGCTTCAATAAAACTGAAGAAAATGAGGCGAAAAGTGAAGATGGTGACACGGAAGAACGTGTTCCAACTGCTAAAGAAGCAGTGCAGAGTGAAAAGGCTGTCAAGGTTTTTAGGATGTTTAGATAATCCTGAATCGAGCCTGGAAATCGCACAAAGAATGGGATAATAATTAGAAAAAATACTTGTTAAAACTGCCTGCACTAAGCAGCAGCACGCAACAGGGCATTTTCATACTTAATTAAGGTAATGCTTTTTTTAATGAATGTAAATTATTTCTACATGCGATTAATTATGTTTGACTTAATTAACAAATGCACTTATCTCCGGATATAGTGAACTTTCGGCTATAGTGAAAACAAACAATTGGTCCCGATTCACATACAGTACCTCTGTTCATTATGGGGACACGTCGGTGTTAGTGAACTTTGATGGATATAGTGGACGAAATTTGATGGTCCCCAGGGATTCACTCTAACCGGAGTTGACTGTATTTTCTATAATCATTAATGCGATCATGTTTGATTTACTTAATAAATGTTCAGTACGGGCATAAAGTACTATTTTTTAGTTTAATAAGTTTCTCTGTTCACGATTGGGACACTTCCGTTTTAGTAAACTTCGGATATAGTGAACGAAATTTCATAGTCCCAGACGTTCACTATAACCGGAGTTGACGGTATATTGTTTCTGAAAGAAGAGAGAGAGAGAGAGATGTTTTCGGTCGATACACACAAGATACGATTTACTTATAACCAGACCGCGGATTATATGCAATCGCATATTTGCATATGCAATTGCATATTTCAGGTGTTTTTGATGATTTTGCATAAAATGACGCATTTTCTCTGTTTCATGCATATTTAAATGTCTTCAGCTTTGAATTTGTAATTTCTTTTTACCTTCCTATCAGAATTTTTTTTCTTTAAGTCCCTCGCTTTGAAAAATTTATACAACCTCAGGTTCCCAGAAAAATAGCATAAACACCTTCCGTTTTTTTCCGTGAGTATTTGCAACAATTTAAATTCGAAATCAGCCTATATATTAACATTTCAGAAATGGCTAGAATGAAAGCAAGCATGCCAACCCTGATGAAGACTTGGGTTTCGGATCATGGACAAGATCTAACTCCATAAAAGATGTAGTCAATGCTTTGGACAGCGTCAATTCTTCTTTTTTCTTTGCGGAAGAAATGCTTAGCCATATGTCCATCCGAAAAGGTCTATCGATAATCGAAGCACATTCTTTATTCTTAACATCAGACAGCACAATATTAGAATATCAAAATCTGCTTCTGAGTGATGCAATGAGTCAAGTTGTAAAAGTACAGGAATGTGTTGGTAAGATACCAGAGTCATTAGGAGAAGAAATCCGTGAGAAACTGAATTTTATTTTAAATAAAAATTCAGGATTTTTGGCTGTGAATAAAATAAATAATTTTATTAATGGTGGAGGGAGCGAATTACCAGAAAAAGTAGAAAAATCCAAAGCGAATTATTTTAAGTCCTGTCCAGTGACTTTCGTTGATGTTGAAAGTGTATTTTCAGCATATAAAAGGATTTTAGATGATAAAAGACAAAGCCTTGCTATTGAAAATTTAGAAAAAGACTTAGCTGTGTATTGCAACAAAAATTACTGAAGGCAGTTTTAATTCATATTTCATATCACTAAGATTGTGAATATAAATTTCTCATTCTGTCTTTCATGATGTTTTGAAGTTTCAAAGAGAAAAAAAAAATGTGTCGTAATTGCAAGGTAAGTGATAGAAAATACTTTTACAAGTAAATACGTTTTTATTTTCTGTTAATATGGGAATATTTTTTTCAGTAATTTGTCGCTTATTTTTAGATTTTAGTGCATATTTTTATATTTTTAGTGCATATTTTTAGATTTGTTGATGCATATTTGCATGCATATTTTGTCACTTTTTAAGTGCATATAATCCGCGGTCTACTTATAACATTCTTTTAAAATCTGGCACACTCTAAAAAAATTTCGTACAACGTTGAAACCATTGGACGGAGCCACAAAAGTAAGCGCACCAACAATTAATTATTAGTCCATTGAAACTCTGTCAGAACTATTGCAAATGGTGAAATTTCATTCATGGTTTAACTTTTCGTCATTATATGGCAATATATGCTATAACTAATTGCGACTAAGAGTGGAGCGATGACATCGGTGCCGTCATCGCTCCACTCTCAGGAGCTGAAAAAATACATACAGGGCGCCCCGTAATTACAGGTACAAAATTTTAGGAGAGATAGATAGAACATATAATTAGGAATAACAATCACATGTAGATGTAGGGTCGGAAATGTAGTCTTCATGTAGCTATTCGTCATATTTACTCACTGAAACTTTACGAGAGCCGAGTAAGATGGAGAAACATTTTTTTTTCTTTTCTTTTCTTTTTTTTTCTTTTTCTTTTCTTTTTTTTTTTTTGAGAATATTTCACCATCTTCAAAAGAGATGAAACCGTTTAGATTTTTTTTTAATGATACACAAGGGTTTAAAGAAAGTCATACGATAAATTCATGTTTTTTAACCCACATATCGAATATAGAAGAAATATTTGAAGCTTAAGTTTATCCTCTTACAACACTTTACCCTAAGTCGTAATAAAAATATCCCCAAATGTATATTGTTTATATAATATTCGTATATAATTTCGACGACTTTCGAGTGATTCACAATGTATTTTCAGAAATGTTCAAGTCATCTTACCTTTTCGAGGTCCTTTATTTCCGGCGTGAAGCCTGAAAACATTTTCACATCGACAATACTCATTTCAGCGTCCCTCTCATCTAAATGCCTAAATAAATAATCAGTGTACTGCACTTAATATCACTGTCACACCAGTCATTAAAATATGTCTGATTACACAATAACTCTTTGATAAAAAAGGAAATTTCTATTTTATCTGCCACAAGTGACAACTATTTTTATTTACGAGCCTTCTCTTATGACACTTGATAAAAATTATTTTTTAATTCAGTGAAACCTCCTTTAATGGCCACCTCTAAACAACGAACACCTCCTGAGACCGTCCACATAGTCAAAGGTACCGAACGCGCTCCATAGGATTAACGTAAAAGCTAACCTCTGAACAAAGAATTCCGAACAACGGCCAGCCGTCGGCGTCATAAAAAAAAAAAAAAATTAACAGCCACTTAAATGTGTGTTTGAATTATTTATATATTGTTTTTCCTACCAAAGTGTGCAAAGTTTATTTGAGACAAGATACACGTAGTACTACTAATATAGAAACATATTCCGATGCCCATAGAAACTTTCAGGAGATACAAAATTTTGCTTTAATTAAAACTGATGATGAGAATTGAACAAATAGTATCATTTCTTTGGAAAAAGATATTTTCCTAAAAAAAATAATAGTAATTGATTTTTTAAATGTAAATCAAAATAAATGAGATTTAGTGAAGCTAAAATATCCTATTAGTGTCCTTATTGTTAACTTTGTTCATTTGTTTTTAATATTAAATCCTCTAAACGACAGCCACCTCCAAAAGACGGTCACTTTTCGATAGTCCACGGGTGACCGTTATTCAGAGGTTTCACTGTAGTTATGTAGAGTTATATATCGATAAACTTTTTTTACAAGTTTTGTACCAAGTTGAATAGTTTCTATGATTTCGCTTCGCCTGCATGTCTGCCAGTCCGTGCTACAGTAGCTGTGACAGTTCATAAATTGTCACGACGTTTATCTATACTTTTGATTTGCATTTCGTCATGCTCCCTATGAAAGATGGTATATATGTGGCATTTATATTTCATCTGCTAGAGAGCACGTAAGAAATTTCAACATATTACACTCCGTCGGTGGTAACAGGACGTTTTAATGTAGTCACTCTAGTACAAGAACGTAATATCAGTGTCCAATTTGAGGGGAAGTTTAACCCATTGAACCCGTGAATAACCTATTTGATCTCATGACTGAAAAGACGCAATGAAGAAGTGACGCCTTTTTGATCAGTGTTGCCCTCCAGCGTGCGTCTTTGAATACTCCACCGGAATGACGCCTTTCGAATGATGAGAAAGAGCAGGTTAAAGAAGGGTTCAAGGTTATAAACGAACAGGAAGAAGATAAAAAATAGCCCATCTCTGGTAAAATGCTTCATCCTATTTATAGGCCTTTCCCTGAAACATTTTTTGATCTGCCACTCTGTAATAGCCTAAATAGAGTTAGTTACAAACGGTCTGATTGTAACTCTTAAATTTTCATAACATTTGCGTATTAACGAGTAACACTCAGCAGAAAGCGGGTGCTTAAAAGGTGAAATAAAAAACAATTTCTTTTTAAAATAACACCCATAAAATCATAGAATTTACTTATTTTCGGTACGCACGTTTCGGGTGAGATTTGTCCAGCCTTCATCAGCTGGAAAAAATGTTCTTCCAACTACAACAGCAGAAGAGAGAGAATTGAAAAAGTAAACTGGAAGAGCAAACAAATAGTCAATTGGAAAGTTGTTGCCATTCGGAAAAAAAGGAATGAAACCAGGGAGAGTAAAAGGAAAAAGGGGGAGGATACCATTATTAATGCATATTTCTGTAGTTTTTTTGTTTATTTTAATATTTTTTTATTTTTTAATTGTACTTTATTTTTATCTACCATCTTGTTCTTGCTATTTCTTCACCAGCCCCCTTTTATTTTGTTCCAATTTCATGCGTTTTTCCCTTCTTCTGATTGGCAACAACTTTCGGCTATTTGCTTTTTTTCAGTTTTCCCTCTTCTTTTCTTGTAATTGGAGGAACTTTTTTTACTGTTGTTTTTACAACTGATGAAAGGTGAACATTTCTCACCCGAGACGTTGGTACAGAAGATATGCATGTTTTTCTGTAAAATTGAAATATGCGAATCGAGTGAACTATGTTTACGCACTGAAAAGTGGCGATAGTTAGTATTACGAGATGAGAAATAGAATTTCTCGTCTGGCATATATCGACTTCGAAAATCGCTATCCCATGTCGTTGCGAAAGTATCCATCTTAAAAATTAAATTAGTCAACATGTCAAGCTTTTGCGCAGTCTGACACAAAAGAAAGGCAGTACATAGCAGTTTATTTTAAAATACATGAACTGACAACTAAGCTTTGAATTTTGAGTTATGAAAACACCAGTGAAATTACTTACTGTTAATGTATTGCTTCACACATACCTGAGACAAATTTTAACTTTGTATTTAATTTTTTTTTCTCTTCGTTTCAAGTTCTTCCCTCCTAAAAATAGAATCAAATACTAAAAAAAATTGGAGAATCTTCCAAAACTATCAGTTATCAAACTCTACTATACATGTATTTTTAAAAATACACTGGCCTCCAAAAGTTAAGGAACAAGATGCTTTTCGAAGTTCACCATAAAAAAATGACACTAACAATCAAATTTATAGTTTCTATAAATGATAAAAATGAACTTTATGCAAATTCATGCAAAAATGATAGCTACCACTTTTTTTTTATAGAAAAGAACAGGCATATATGAGTGAGAGAAAAATCTGCAAATATCAGGCTTCCGTAATTACTAGGGAATGCAATCCCGATCCCGCGGGAACGGGATCCTGCGGGATCCCGCACAAATTTTTGCGGGACTAGTCCCGCGGGATTAAGACCCTAATCCCGCGGGATTGACACTGAGAAATAAATTATTTTTTATTACAGTTTCACGCTGCTTTTACAATCAATAGACCGAAAATTTGGCATATTTATGTCTCTCGTCTAACAATAAACGAATCAATAATTACGAATTTTAAAGTTTTAGTTTTTAAACTATCTTCTAACGGGAGTCTGGATCGAGCATCTAAATCTAAACATTGTAGTATAAATTTTTCCCAATTCCCAATCTCCAAATGAACTGAAATATTTTATACTATTTATCTCTTAGCCAAAAGTCACGAATTCATTATAAAAAGTTTTCATTTTAGTTTTTAATTTTTTTTTTATAATTCACACTTTTAATTATTTTACTAAAATTAAATCTGTACAAGGAAATGATTCATTGAATTTGTTAGATTTTGTACATTACAGCATTAGTACTTTTCAGCAACTAAGAAAATAATATAAGACATAAATTAGTATATTATTCTGAATATCATGATTATAATTTTCATATTTCTAAGTTATTGTATTAATTATAAGATTAATAATTATTATTATTGAACTTCATGGTGCTTAAAATCTTACTTTTTGTACTTTTCTCTGTTGAAATGAAGTCCTAACTAAATGAAATGTCAATCCCGCGGGATTGCGGGATCCTGCGGGATCAATGAATCTCAATCCCGAAATCCCGCAGGACGAAAAACAGTGCGGGATTGCATTCCCTAGTAATTACGCGTGTAACTTTTGTTGATTTACAATTTTTGTTAGCAGATTCGTCGACAATAGGCAGTAGGGATGTCCGCAATGTCTGAGAGAAGCCGTTTGCCCCATTCGTAAAGCTGGTGGGCGGTCGGGTGGATGGAAATGGGGCTGATGCTGCTAGGCGTCTTAATCTGTCTCGCAGGTGGTCCACCGTCTCTGGAATCAATATCCAACCGAAGCTTCTGTGTCCAGAAGACATGTCCCAGGACGACCACGAGCTAAAACACCTGCAGAAGACCGCTTTATAGCTCTTTCGGCCCGAAGAAGAAGAAGCATTTCTGTTCATTCGTTTCCATATTATTCACAAAAAACAGGTTGTACCTTAACTTTTGGAGGGCAGTGTTTTTAAGCATTAAATTTAAAGCAATAATAAAAATTTATTACCAAAAAAAAAAAAAAAAATGGATGTGTTTGTAGTTGTGGAAACATGCTTTTAAACAACTCTCCAGAGTCAGAAATACCCACATATATATCATGTGTTAAAAATGTGAAATGTAGAGGCATAAAATAGAGTGTCGACAAAAAAAAAGTTAATATTCATTGTGGGAATAATAATGTGGAGAGCTAAATTGTCAGAAAAAATATCTGCATGTTTTTATGGAAATGTGAATGTAGATGACGATCCTGTGATTCATTCAGGATGCTGAGATTTTTTTTTGGGGAGGGGGGGCTGGATTTACAGGCTTGCCGCTGGTCTAAAAGTGTGGTATATTTAACAAATTTTTCTTAGAAAAAGATAGGAAAAAACCAAATTTCGACTAAAAACCTGGAAAATCATCTCCAGTCTGCATTTATAAGGAATTTTCCATTTGCTCTTTGTCTTAAATGCTCTAGATTTGACTTGACATACGTGAGCAATAGTTTTCCGTCACAGAAAGTTTCTTAGGGGGACCTATATATAAAAAAAAAAACTCATTTAACCTAAACAAAAAATGTTCAATGAAACAAAATGTTACCCTAAAGCAAGTTTTCTTTCTATCGTTTTGACTAGATCCTTCCTATATGTTAAAATAAAATTTTCTTATTGTTTTAGGTTTTTCAACTATCCTTGACCATTGGCAACCTCCTCTTTTTTTTTTCCGAAGGGCGGGTACTTGACTATCCGTCATTCGCTACTATTAAGGCCCGAAGTACTGGTCACTTTATTATGGATCACATCACTTAATAGGTGGACCAACAATGCCTTCTATGAAGAGACGGAAGAAATGACACTCAAGCCCCATGCCGTCAATTGAACCCAGATTCCCTAATGGGGTAGAATGGTTCTCTAGCCACTACACAACCCATGCGGCCTGGAAGCCCTGTATAAGCGTACGAACCGTGTAATCATTATCCGTAACTGCATTTCCATGATGAGTAGCTTTATCGTTCTTGGACTCGAGCAGATATTTAACTAAATATTTTAAAAAGTATTTATTATTTCAATTTGGCCGTCTGAATCCGTGTTCTCCCTTAAACATGCAGGAAGAACATCAACAAGCCTAATCTTCCCGTCAATAATTTTTTTTGGTTGACAAAATAATAGGTCAAACCATATTATTTTGTCAATCAAATCCTTCTATCCTTCTCTTCTCTAATCATTTCTATCCTTCTCAATCTCAAGCTTATCTCCGAGTCCCATGATGTTCATTTGCAGTGGCTCCCATCGAAAGTTAACATGTACGGCAATGAGCGAGCAGACAGCTTGGCCTAAGAGGGTCGCAGCAACACCTCCTAGATAAAGAAGCGCATAACAGCTGCTACTTCACTAAGCTTTGACGTCATCACTGAGCCTAAATTAATTAAGTTTTATTTTCACAGAATAAAACTAAAAAATTAAAAATTTCTGGTGAATTTACTCACGCATAACGACGTTGTAATAATTTGAGATAAAAAATTTAATTTTAAGACAATGGCAGTTTTTAATCATAACCAATTAGATAATATGATATAGAAATATATCATAATGAATAATTTTGTATGAGAAAGGTATTTTAATTTAATATATTTTCTAATATTTGTAGCATTCTCCAGAAATTTTCAATAGTTTTACTTTGTGAAAATGAAACTGTGCCGACGTCATTTTCGTAGGCCTAGTAATGACGTCAAAGCTTGAATTGTTAGGCTTTCTATATGCATGAGATGTTGGTTGCAGCCGCTCTAATTCTTCCTCTTCAACCCTCACCCTTTTAGAACATTATTCACAGTGTTAACTTTGAACTTTCGAAGGAGTGGTGGATCCCTCCCTCCCTAGCCATCACTGCTATGCTGGCAAAGAGCAAAGGGTCCTCGTTTGCTCTCAGTTGCGACAAATCCTCTCGAAAGGCAATTTCCAGATTGGCAAGCTGTCACATTAAGAGTCTCTCATTTTCCGAGGGCAGAAAGTTCTTTGCAGTCTGCTCAAAATATCAAGCTCAGCAAGCTTCTGCTGAGCGTATCCTGGACTGTTTGGACTTTCCAGAGAAGACATAGACTCCCCCCCAGGGGCGTAGCCAGAAATTTTTCATGGGGGGGGGTACGACTACTGCAACTCATATATATGTATACATATGTGTGATAATGTAGTAAAGTATATACATTTTGTATGGCAAAAAATTTTTCATTGGGGGGTTATGACCCCCCTAAGCCCCCCCTTGGCTACACCTCTGCCCCCCCCTTCTGGTCCTCTACTTCCTCAGGATCTAGTGGATCTTGTCTGACTTCGTCAGACAGCTGTAGGATAAGCCACAACACAGCAACACAACATATGTCAAACCTCTTTGTCAGAGATTGTGTCTTTTCTAGGCCACCTTATACGAGGCCACCTGGACTTTTTTTTCTAAGATTGCTAGCTGAGTGTCCCTGTTCTTCGCACGGAAAGGATAGTTAAAAAAAACACAGAAAACATTAAAAAGATGCCATATTTTCGAGAAATCTCGAAGCGTTTTTAAAATGTTCAAGTCGATATTCATCACTTTTAAACAACATTTTAAAAATGTTCAAGTCCAATTTCGAATAATTTTCGAAAAATCGTTAAAAGAATTTTTTTTTTTGAGAATTTGATTTTTAAATTACTCGGTCGAAGGAAACCAAGCAACCTGATCCAGAATCTTCTGACACATTCTAGAACAACAACATTCTATAGCATAGTCACACATTCTTCAAAATGTATAAACCTGCCTCCAAATTCTATTCTCTGCTGTTTCACCAACTTCCCATTCGAGAAACATTCTGCAATATTCTCGACTATTCCGAAACATTCTAGCACATTCTATTCTTCTTCTGTCTGAAACATTCTAGAACATTCTGATCAGCCTCAGTCATTTTGGCACTCAATTCCTAGCTGTTTCGACGACTTGATTTTAGATGACAATTGGTGCGATGCCCTTCTTGATCCCCATATCTCGTAACCTAACCTTGTACTTCCAAATCGAAGTCTTCTTCATGGATAGGTACAGAAGGCTTCCATACCTTGTAAGTCCCATGGAGTTGTGACTAGTTGGTTGCGAAGTTTTAGCGGGCACACATGCTTTTATTATATACATTTATTTGATTTATCTTTGGACGGAAGTACACATTTCTATGTATAACAGCAGGCACACCCCATTGGAAACAATGCATGTAGCATGAATAGATCTTTTAAGGGAGCACGCAAAAGAATTTCAATGGAATTATGATTTATGAATAGTCATGCGCGTGAGAGGTCTTCATCTTTTTCAAACAAAACAAAATTAGCATACACTGAGTTTTATATAACAGCATGCTTTCGATCGAAAAGAAAATGGAAGCAGCATTTATAGTCCTGTTAGAGGAAGTTTAAATAATGGCAGATTGCATCGGAATTGTAATATGTCATTGACGTTTACTACTGTTATATCCTAATAAAAAAGGCATGTACAGTGATGGTAAGAACACATAAAATATGATGCATACAATATATATATTCCTTCCTTGCTTTTCCAATAGCGGGCACTTGCCGTGTATAGGCATTGGTCTCTACTAGGCCGCAAGTACTTATCTCTTTATAATGGAGGCATCTAATAGGTGGACCAGCATCACCTCGTATGAGGGGACGGACGAAATGACAACCAAGTCCATGCGAGGAATCGAACCATACCCGTGTTATGGTAGAATGGTTCTCTAGACATTACACAACCCTAGCGGCATATAATTTTATATGCGATTTTTTTTTTTGGAAAATAAGTAATGATGATTTCGTACTTCAAACAACAGAAAATTTATATTATTGGCACTTTTCAAGAGCGTTAAGTATGTATACATAAAACATACTAAATCAAAAGGCCGCTGAAATCCCAAACTGCTAAAGCGTTCAAGCTGCGTATTTAAAGAGGAAATGTGCTATGGAAAACCGCAACTACTGCACGGTCCCTGGCAGTTTCTTTCTAAATTAGTGGTCAGTCCCCGCTGTTTGGTCGGACTGGCTCCTCTGAATCAAAACCTTCCTGCGGTCCAGATATGGGCTCGTCCAATCATTGCAGGTTGCAATGTCACGTGACAAGACCTCAACAGAGTTAATAAACAGCCTGGCGCAGCTGGAGAGAGAGATTGTCGGGTGGTCTTTCTTACTTGTAGAATCTGTAAGAAATGGTATAATAAAATGTATTCCACAGCGCTTCTTTACTACATCAACAACCGTATAAAGCCCGAGCTTACCGGAGTTGCTCCCTGCGCCCCGGGATTTCGAACGGCCATCTCCAAGACGCCCAGCTTGTCGCTAAAAGCCCGAGTTTAGACCGAGCCGCTCCTGCCCAGTGCAAAGAAACGCTGACCGTGAAGTCTTGTTCCATAAGGGCTAGACCACTACGGTCCACGACAACACTCTTCCGATAGCCATGATGTTACATATATATATATACTAGCCGCCTCCGGTGACCAGTTGGTTCGCCATCTTAATAAATCTTGTTCGGAGAGAATCCTGTTTCTCACTGTCTTCCATGGCACTGAAATCTCTGATTCTGAATGGAATTTAAAATTAAGATGGTTACAAACAGGGGCGGCCCTAGGGTTGATGGCGCCCTCTACTAACGTAAAAAAGACGCTCCCCCTTTTATGCTTTGCTTAGTTTATGAGTTCGAAATGACGCCCCTTCGAAGCCGGCGCCCCGATGTGATGCTTATCTTGCTTACCGTGTCGGTCCGGCCCTGCTTACAAAAATAAGATGGTTTAATGATAAAAACCTACGAAAAGGTACAAATAATTTTCGTGCTATATTAATTCTGAAGAGCTTCTAGATATATTGGCCGTTATCAAAAAACGGAAAGAAAAAAAAAAAAAATAAGAAATCTGAAACACTTTCAGATTTTAAATATGCACTAAAGTGCTATATGTTAAAAGCGTATCATAATCTATGCGTCTTCCCTATTTTCTTTCCTTATTTCTTAATGTTGGAAAGTGTATCATTATTCATGAGTGTGAGTGAACAAAATTAAAATTGATCTAACATCCTTTTTCTGTATGTAATACGATGAAAATATAATGCGGTGAGGGAGATGCGCAAAAAAACGCACAATTCGAACTGAATGAAGTTTCAAAAACTAATTTTTTGTTTGTTTGTGCAACATGTATTTCAGATTTGTGTACTTTGTCCAAAAACACGCTTATAAATCCACGTCAGAAGGAAAAACTTATTCAGGTGTATTCTTTATCTGCTTTATGTAAAATAAAAACTCAATTGTATTCTTTTTTTTTAAAGGGATATATGCCGATATCCCCCCCTGGCAACGCCCCTGATAAGAACAGTGTTTTTTTGCGCGATAAAAGTAGTCTATATGTTAATCCAGGACTTTAACTGTCTTTATTCCAAATTTCATCCAAATCCGTCAAACCGTTTCAGCGTGAAAGAGTAACAAACATGCAGACAAACATTGGCATTCATAATGTTAGTAGGATGTATGTATTGTATATTTTGTGTATCTGATCATTTATCTCTCTTTTCACCTCCTTAATTACAAATATGGGGCGATTCATATTGAATTCATCTTTTTAATTAAATAAACTACTAAAGACTATTTAGAAGGTGAATTCTGCAATTTTCGAAGATTCAATGTTGACTCGAAGTTGAAAAGAAGTTTTGGCCGCTCGTGCACATGTTTTTATGAAAATTTACCTCTTGATATCCAACTATAATTTCCTTACCTTCATTTATCTGCCTTCTTAAGTCTTCAGCGAGGTTTTCAAGACTTACATCAGTAACATTAACTGAAACATCAAACTAAAATAAAAAATAAAAATAAAAAGAATGTGATGACATTTATTTGTGCTTGTATAAAGCGAAAAAAACGACGACCCCAACAACAACAGAAAAGATGCATTTATAAGGCGATATGCACTTTATAAGCGGATTCGTGGATCACAGGAAGAATTTACAATCGGGAGTTCACACGACCGATATTCTGCAAACCTCTTCAATCTTTTTAACCCATCAAGTTCTAACCGTAACGATCAAGTAGTCAAGCTGCGGGGCCACTTAGTTGCAGCTCTTTCACTGCTAGTCGGGGGGAAAAAAAAGGTTAAGAGGTCCCACACTGAAAAAGCGCAGCCGTTGCTATCGGTTGATTTAACTACCAGCAACATGGTGCTTGATCAAATTGCCAATCGGAAGCCGGTAACAATCGGAACAGGTGGCTCTGCTGCCGCACAGCCAGCACGTACCAAAAAAGATTTTAGCTCTGTGACACGCGATCGGCGTTTGATCGACCGCCATGCTGCTGGTGGTTAAATCAAGCAATGGCAACGGCTACACCATCACTTTCCGACGAGGTTGAACTGTGTCTATAATTTCGGTTTGTCTGTCTGTCCGTCCGTTTGCGCTCTAACTTCCGTAAATATGCATCTATTACTACAAAATTTATGTATATTATTCCTATTAACTTTGCAATATATTTTTTTACTAAATTATGGCAATATATTATCTTACTAAAGTTTTACTAAAGTGGCGTTGGTAGGTTTGTTGGTAGTAAAGTTTTGGTTGAGCACCAAATGTTGGAACAAGGCTTCACCACCTTATGGAGCCAACTTTCGAGTACCTTGTTGGTAGTAAAGTTTTGGTTGTGCACCAAATGTTGGAACAAGGCTTCACCACCTTATGGAGCCAACTTTCGAGTACCTTGTTGGTAGTAAAGTTTTGGTTGAGCACCAAATGTTGGAACAAGGCTTCACCACCTTATGGAGCCAACTTTCGAGTACCTTGTTGGTAGTAAAGTTTTGGTTGTGCACCAAATGTTGGAACAAGGCTTCACCACCTTTTGGAGCCAACTTTCGAGTACTATGTCTTGATGAAATGTTGCAACAAACCTTTAAGAGTGTACTAAGTTTTCAGCGGAAAATTCCTTGACATACCCATTGTAAGCAGCTACTCAAGCCCTATTTGTGAATCATCGAATGCTGGAATATTGTTCATATAGGACTTCTTCATCATCAAGATTCGTGTTGAACAATTGGTATGGGTCAAATACTCGAACCGATTTCATGAATTTTAAACCAAGTTGGGAAATCTTAGTTCCTCGCTTTTTAGAGACTCTATTTCTGGATAATAATAAACGTTCAATTTCATTACTATGTTTTGTGGCATTTTTACCATCTATGGTCCTCCCATCTATGGACCCATCTATGGTCCCGAATTTGCATACAAAGGGTTTTTAAAGAATATATCTTGATAAAAAATTAAGAAATAAGAAGTTTACCGAAAGATGCTGTGTTGTGCGGAAAGTTGTAGTTTATGTGGATAATTGTAAATTATGCAAAATTCCGCATGTTTGCATATTTTATAGGGCCCTATAAGTATGTATTATCAATAGTGGATAATTTTCATTTTTAAGTTTTGTACAGTAACTTTCTCTTAAAATCTGAACGAAATCGTCATTTTGCGTTTTAAGTGACGCACAAAAATAGCCAGGATGCTTTTAACAGCGGTAAATGTTCTTTCTAGAAAAATGTGCTCTGAGAGAAATGTTAGCATGCAAGCTCTATGTTGGTTGTAATTCATTATATTTAATTTCAGATAATAAAATACATAAATTCCCAAATATTGTTTCTTTCCTTTTGCGATACAAACTTTTTTATATTAGTTTTAAGTTATTGACTCGTATTTAAAAAAAAACCATAAATATCAATACACATTTTCATTATGTATTTAAATATTACAGTAACACATGCGGTACCAACATTGGCGATATTTCTACGCTGGGAATGACAGCAACCAGATATAAAAATTAGCAGGTACTTTTCCGTTATGATAACACCACTCATCGTCAATTCCGCAAACTTAAATTATTTGCTATTAAAAAAGCAAAGTATTAAAGTAAACATAAAAAGTAGATACGAGTTTGCTATCCTGGGCACATTTTAGTACATTATTGTTCTAAGTATAACGATATGCATGAGCAGGAAAATAGGTGAAATCGCAAATCTACATAGGAGGCCTGAAATTTACAATGTCTATCCATATTTTTAAAAACATTGTAAACATTGTTAATATTGTAACCAGGAATACGTATTAAATAATGTAACCATACAATGAAAACACCAGGTTGCTAACTTTGACACATTAACACTGGTGTTACTAAAACGGAAAAGTACCCATTAGCGGAACCATGGAGCTCATGAAGGGAGCGGCAGCATACAGAGAACTCATTTGAGAAAGCCCGCTGCTTCTGTAATTAAATATTTATGAAGGAATTTGTACAACACGTTATCACCCTATAAAGTTATTTTTACAGCGATTTCATATATAAATGCCATCTATAATATCTTCTGATACAGTTTGCAATGTCGGTACTTTTCATGGCCTCCTTCGGCTTTTATGATAACACCCAACATTTGTAGCAACCCTGACCTGAATAAAGTGAATGACAAATACTGTTAAAACAAAGAAACATTTTCGTTGAAATTAGACCAATAATTTGGCCAACACTGTACTAAGTATAATTAACAATAAGGTATATGGGGCGACAGAGCTGGCCGCCGCTTTGGCGACTAGTAATATAGAAAGCATTAAGGCCTACATAGAGTCTAAACAGTTTACTTTTGAGATTATTAGAACTCAAATGTCATCTAGGACCGGATATTTTAGATCACCAAGCAGCAATAGAAGTCTCAGAATTTTCAAACACAACCAATAGCTATGAGTTGACAAAAGAGACTATTTCTTGGAATTTTGTTCATGCTAAGTACGTTGTGATCTCTGCAAATCTAGATGATCATGGTCATACAAAAGTAAAGATATATAGATCTCATTGTTCTGCGTTTGTTGCACGTTGGACGTAAATCAAAATCAGCAACAAAAACTCTCCAAGCCGGCGCTTTCCGATTTTTTGCCCAGACATATCCTCATTGAAGTACAAGGAAAGCCAGTTAAAATAATGGGCATCTATATTGAGAACATGGATGGAGAGATTCCTTGTATTTCGCGGATGTTAATTTAGTGTGAACACTGAATGAATGGCGTTTGCGAATACAGCGTCCCTGCTTTATGTGCTAAGGGAAATAATTCGCGTTTTATGCATTCATATTTTTAGTTTAGCATGTTAGACATGAATAAATTATTCATGAACAAGGGTGAATAGCATTATGATGCATGGATCGGATTGGTAGAATATTTCAACCACTACAGTTTTTCCCCCCTTTTTTTCCCCTTTAAGGGCGGGTGCTTGCCAGTTTCTACCTGCAGTTTACTGGCGGGAAAAAGCATTAAAAATAATTTCTTATATTTTTTGACGGTCTATGTCAATAGCGTATGTATGTGCAATTTTCATTTTACAGTGTAAAAATTCCAATTTGCGTTTTCAAAATACATTTTAAAAAATATTGAGCAATTCTTTGAAACGGTTAATTAGTTTTTTACATTGTTAATCTTCAGACTTAGAACAAGATTTAGGGAATTCTGGATTGTTACATTACCCGTATATCACTGGAAGCATGTGCGTTTTATTATTTCTGAGCAATTTGAAGGAATTGTTCAAAGCAAGTATTCTGTGTAAATGAAAAATCTTAATACTCACTTTGCAATTCTCTTTTGGCTGATTCAAGACATTGTAACGCAGCCTCACTGACATAGAGGCTAACCCTCTGCCAACAGTGTTGATAAAGAGACTTCCACCAAACTTTTTTATCTAAAAAAGAGATTGCATGCATTGTTTCAGTAATATAATAACTATTTAATTTTTAGGAAACACAGAATGTAAAAATTCGAAGAATAATCATTTAATGGTGTTAAAATTAATGGAGAACTTTGTACGCAGCTCTGGAGTGAGTTACCCTTTCGTCTTGCAGCACTAACGCATTATGTTCGTTGAAGTGCATGACTCTTTGAAAATATCTGTCATTGCTGGTTGAGATATTGGCAGTCAGATCTACAGAAGGCAATTTGGATTTGACAGCGTATTCTGTCAATGCTTGAAGAGCAATCACAGTATCCTGAAAGAAAATTCAGAAATAAATGTTCTTTGTATATGTACAGGGTTTCCCAGAAACATTGACCTATAGGCTTTTACTCTTTAAATATTGATCATAGATTCGGGGTGCCCAGCAACTAACCAAAAATGGGAATTGTTTAGTAAAACAGTTTGAGAAGAGATAAACGAAAAGTATCCGATTTAACCCTTTAACGCGCAGTGTTCCCGCTCTGGGAACACCAAACTCTGACGTTTTGACTGTTGCCAGTCACGAATAATAGATTTGATTTCTATAAAAAATAGTTGCGGGTGACATAGCTCCACGAGAATCCTTTACTTCTTAGCACGCCATTTCCCGTAAAAAAAGATGGTAACGATTACTTTTAACAGCACTGACATCTGTTGAAAAATGGAAGAATGCGAGAACAGTTGCATAGATTGCCCAATGCTGAAAAAGGCCACAGCCAGCTGTCGTCAAAAAAAGGGTCTCTAGATCTGTGGCACGCGATGAACGTTTCGATCGTCCGCCATCTTGCTGGTAGTTAAGTCGAGCGATGGCAACGGCTGCCCCTTTTTCAGCATTGGGAGAGGTTGCGCCTCAAAGGGTTAACGCACAAAAGCTTCGAAGCGCTTCCCGTTACTTGCAACAATATGGCGAAGCCTAAGATCAAAGTTGTCCAAAACTGTAAGAATAGTTCGCAGTGTGATGGCCGAAATTTCAGCAGAAATGGACGAAATTTCGCTGCATTTTTCTACACTGTAAACTGCTTGCAAAGACTCGAAATTTTACTGAAAAATGCTTTCAACTTCGTGTCTGCCTAGCACTGCGTCACAGCACAAACTGAAAACTCGTTTCGTAAATTGTAAACCGCGTAGTATTGCGTCACTCAATGTTACATTAGTATGACGTCGCAATAAAAAGTTGTTGCCGTTTCAAATTTTCGGTTAATTACTGGGCACCATCTATGTACAATAAGTTACGTGAACAAAGATACAGAATTTCATGGTATGCGGAACCCCGTATGAAAAAATTCCCTTTCGGTAAAATGAGCTCCATACATTAATGAGGTGAAGTGCAAAGTTTGAGCACTTGATCCTTAAAACTGTCGGATATATGAAAATAAGCGTATACTGGCTTAAACCATTTTCCAATGGCTCTAAGGAAAAAAATATAGTATATGGGAAGATCGCTTTTCAGCGATTGTACACAAATTGCGAAAGAAGACAATGGTTGCATAAATACACAAGACTTGCTATTACAGCCATTGTACAACTTTGCTTAAAAATCCCTGAGCCTTTTTATGATTAAATACTGAAATTCTGTTCATCACCTAATTAATGTGCCGGGCACATTTTACTTATTGGGAATTTTTTTTTAAACTGGGGACGAATAAATATTTACATTTTGTATTTATTTAATCGCCTGCAAATTTTAATCGGAGCAATAAAATTGTGTACCTCGCATTTACGAAATACTCTAATTTGCTGTCAATGTCTAATATCAATATTCACAGCAATTTTAAGTAAGGTATTCATGCATTTGGTGAAATTGATGTACAGGTTGTTATGTTGTTATTTAAAACGTAGTTCTATTTGTCTGAAATAACGGCGAGTAAGCTGAATTATGTAAGGAGGTTATTCTTTATAGTTCGTAGTATTATCGCGTGTCATGGATACGGACGTCTTGCGAGCGATGCGATCTATTTAAACACTAGAAGAAAAAGCCCGTTGTGGAGGCCATTACAATGGGTGCTAGAAGAAACATCGGACGAAAGCATGTGTACACGCAATATATTTGATCTTCGTCCACCTAAAATAAATAACTTCGTATTCAGTTTTTATTATAGAACCAAATCGAATTTCATGCTCTTCTGGAAACGCGCGGAAACTTTTCGCATTCGAACGATATCGTTTTTTGTAGCCCCTCTTATATCAATGCTTCAAGCAGAGGATAATTTTAATGAAAAAAAAATAAAAAAATAAGCAACGTTATCTGAAAACACTTTTAAACGAACTGACTTCCCTTCAGAGCTTGATGACCGTGACTTCAAGTATGACGTCATTCTGACTTGAAATAGCAAATTTTGTCACGCAAATGATTAACTTTTTCCAATCTCGGAAATAAAATGGAGCTGAAAATAGCAAAAAATCACTTTAAAATGAGGGAACGGGTAGACATTCAGATTTTTAAAGTAACGCAGATTGTTTTCTATATTTTTATTCATAATTATGAAAATTTTCAAGCGGATCGTACAAACGGTGCAGATGTTATTGCTTTATTCGTACTGAACATTTTAATCTTTTTGGAGTAATGGAGGTAAAACTTTTATATCTTGGATGAGTCTCCCGGAACAGTTACAGAGTGAGTGAAGTCATCGTAACTATATAGAAAGATACAAAAATGATTCATTTAAACATACAAAAATGTGAAATCAATGACTAGACCAGGGGTTCCCAACCTTTTAACCCTGTGCCCCTACCAACAAAGGATAACTTACGATGGCAGCATGTAGTTTTTTTATTCTTCGACCATAAACATTTACTCACCTTTTCTAAAAAATACTACTGGTAAAGTTCGATTAAACATTTTAAGCGAAAATACAGAGTGCCCAATAATTAACCGAAAATTTGAAACTGCAACAACTGTTTCTTGCGACGTGATAGTGACGTAATATTTGATGATGAATCACTACGCGGTTTACAATTTACGGAACGAGTTTGAATTAATACGAGTTTTTATTTTGTGGTGTGACGTAGCACTAGGCAGTAGAGATGAGACGGGTTCAGCCCGAGCCCGAAAGCCCGAGCCCGGGCCCGACTCGGGCTCGGGCTCTGTAATTCACGATTGCGTTCGGGCTCGGGCTCGTGAAAAATTTCTCCTTTGTTGAACATTATCCTTGAAACAGATTTTAAAAAGTGATTAATGGGATAAATAGACGTACTTATTTTTAAAAATATCGGCACGGGGGACTAGAAGGTGTGGTAAGCTCCAAAATTTATTGTATCTTATTAATGAAGTAGTTAATTTTATTTGTCTTTAGCTGAAATTTCGGGCTCGGGCTCCAACTTTAACAATATTGCTCGGGCTCGGGCGGGCTCGGATTAAAAGTCTTCGGGCTCGGGCGGGCTCGGGCTTCAAAAAATGAGCCCGAACTCATCTCTACTAGGCAGACACGAAGTTGCAAGCAGTTTTCAGCAAAAGTTCGCCTCTTTGCAAGCAGTTTTCAGCAAAAGTTCGCGTCCTTGCAAGTAGTTTTCCTGTAGAAAAATGTCGAATTTGGTCATCGAACAGAGGATTTTCATTTTCTGCTGAAATTTGGCCATCACGCGGCCAACTATTTCCTCACTTTTGGACAACTTTGATCTTAGGCTTTGCCATATTGTTGTAAGTAAAAAGAAATCACTTCAAAAATCTTGTGCATTACGTACATCAGAATAAGTGTACTCATACGTGAAATAAATGTTTTCCTTTCATCTCTTCTCAAACTCTTTTACTAAACAATTCAAATTTTTGGTTAATTACCGGGCACACTCTAGATATGTTTTGGAGTAAAAAAAAAAAAATGAATAAGATATTTTGAAACATGCATTATCACATGCTGTTTTTCTCATGCTCCTCTACAGTGCAAATGCTTTGCACACCCCACCGTTTGGGAACCGCTGGATTAGATGACAGACATTAAATCATTCTGCTTTCTTTTCTTTTTGAAAATAGTACGTCTGTTACTTTGATTTTGTCCTACATATTTTGTACTTTTAGATAAATCTCAATGAATGAAGCGGAAGCTAAAGCATTCAACTTCTAGAGGAGTAAGTATTGAACTTTCTATACAGTTTTGATGTTGTACTAAGTGAAAGATACAATAAGGCTATCTATATAAAAGGGGGTGGCACGGGCTGGTTCTGACGCGTATTCACGTTATATCTGGAGAAAAACAACCAAAACTCCAGCCCGTTAAATCTACTGCCACGTGGCAGGCCAAAATCCTGGATCTTCACTCTTCCGCCATCTACCAATGTTCAGTGCATAATCCACTCGGCCATTGGTTTCGGTTTTTGTATAATAATAATATATGTGCATTATACACATGTTTTATAAATTGAAAGTAAATACATACTTACTGTAACAAGTTAAATGTCGTAAAAGCGTTGGCAGGACCATTTCGCATGCGGTATTCAATTTTAATTCTTCACCAATTTATGCCTAGTGTCCCTTTTTTGGGACGGCATTTTCGCTATCAGTCGAAAACGTTCCTAGCCTTTATTCACGAGTATTGAACCTCAACTCCACAAAATATTTTAACACGACCGAGTAAGATGTCGACATTTCAAGTTTTATACATAAAGATTTGAAAAGAAATCATTCCTTGTTCAAGAAGTTGACATCAGAAATTTATTTATTATTGCTGTTATTAACGAAAAATCGAAGAAAGTAGCAAAAATAGCTGGGAACAAATGGGTTAAATAATTTTTGTTTAGCAATTTAGCTACCTAATTTTCTTCACCAATTTCAAAATTCTGGGTGAATTATGTGTGATTAAAGTTCGTGACGCCACCGAAGATTGTTGCTACACGATATAAATTGGTGCAACATTTCATCAACGCATGGTATATTCGAAAGTTAGTTCCATAATAAAACCGAAACTTTGTTCCAACAATTGCTGCTCAGGTTGAACGAAAAACTTATGTGGTATTTCGAACCATAAAATGAAACCATAAAATCAAAAGCATTGAACAATATACTTGCAAAATGTTGAATCTAAATATTGGCAGTGCCTACTTAACAAGAATAGGAGTTTACCCCGATTACATTTTTAGCGAGCTGTTAAATGAGTGGGTGGGAACAGCGGCAATAGAAATTGCAACTGCTAAGTGAATAAATACCTTGTACGTTAATCATTAGATTAAAAGTTGCTACGCAGAAGCTTGTGGAAATGCTTTTTCAGCATCGCAACCAATGAATCGCTCCAGGTGTGCTTGCTTTTATCGCCGTCAAATGACACTGGACGTTGGACGAAATTTTTTTTTTTTTTTTGAGTGTTTTACGAGCTCTTGCTCATTTATTGGTGGAAAATCTATCTAATGACGACTCGTACCTTAAAAATCGCGTATGTTAGGGCGCTCATACTTCAAAGTGCCACAGTATATCTGCAGATCTAGAAGCTAGGCATATTTTCCATGTCATTTTATCTTTAAGAAGCATGGGCGCCAGCAGAATATTTCCCAGGGGGGGGGGCAAAGACTACTTTAACGTATGGTTACCATGTTGGAAAAAGCAAAAAAGCAAGGGAAAACACTGCATACAAAAATCCAGGGGGGCCATTGCCCCCCCCCCTTGCGCTATGCTGCCGGCGCCCATGTTAAGAAGAGTTACTTTCAAATCTTTTCATTTTAGTGCACAAATTATTTTTGAATAAACGCAAAAAATCATTTAGAATGCACGTGTGCATTTTATTTAAAAAAAAAAGGTTTATGGTATTAATCAACTAATTTGGAGCAAAAGTACCTGAGTAGATGCAAATGCACCAGACCGCAGCTGCTTGGTATTGAGCCAATTGACTATGGAAGTGCTCGTCTCCATGTCATTGAACTGCAATTGTGTAAGGAGAGCATATGCAGAGGTCTGAATATCCTGGGCTGAATTCTGTGTGGGCCAATATCGCCAGTTATTATCTAGGTCAAGAAAAATCGTAAACAGCAATTTGATAATTTCCAATCTATAAGAGTATTTCACAGCTTAGATGGGCAAGAACGTCTGAAACAAAGGTAGCGTCAGACTATCCTAGACAACACACTTGACAATATTATGTATATGTTACCGTGAAAGTCCGAAGTCTGGAATGTCGACTGTTGACTTCCATCGGTGAATGTCAAGATTCACATAGTCGCTTGGTGTATGTCCAAAATATTTGCTAAATATACTTGTTTCGCACTTACACAGGTAAATGTCGACGTTCACCATGCACTAATAGTGAATGTTGAATATGTCTGATATTTGCACTTTCTTCTCCGTATTTCAGTTGCGATAAAGCGTCCTAAGGTTGATGTGACATTTTCGGCTCTCTTGCTAAGAGGAGTGATCAACCATGGTGAGGGCAGAAGTTCGTCAATCTGTAGAGGAGTTTTCATTGCCGGAGTAACCGCAGATAATTTAAACGATGTGATAGATTTAAAGGGCAGCCAGGGATTGGAGATTTTTTTATGGACATGGAGCTTTAGATATTCTAGCGTAAGAAAAAGAAAGGATGTTCGGTATTACATGCCTTCTTAATAATGATAGAAGTTGCACTTATTAGATAAATGTTAAGGAATAAGATTTTAGTTTTACGTTTAGCGAATAAAGAGCTTGGCATTTGTACCGTAGTGGAGAAACAACCTTCCCCAAAAGAATTAAAATATTTTTACTGTTTTTTGGCTTTTCTGTTGACCTCGGCTTGTCTTTTCGACCTCCACTAAAGCATATCTGTGCTGTCGACATACAACGGTGGTAGTCCGAATGTACTAGAATTTCGGTCTTTCACCCTCGTATTTAGTATGTCTTGACATTCACCGGTGAAAGTTGACATTCTCCAATTTTGGTATTTCACATTAACATATACAGGTTGTCCCAAAAAGGCGGTAACGGTCTTTAATTCTTTATCTATTAGAGATAAGTGGACAGTGTAAAGTGAAAATTTTTTTAAAATAAGGTCGAAAATAATACTCCGTTAAGAAAAAAATCCTCTCGTCAATTTTCAAAAAGTTACACTTTTTAAATTTTTATGCGAGCCCCGTACGAAAGAATTCCCAGTTACTAAAATGTGCCCCATACGCTAAAGAGGTGATATACCAAATTTGAGAGCTATAATACCTTAAAAAGTGTCAGAGATATGATGATACATATAACGCTGACTTAAACGACTTTTCAGTGGCTCTCGAAGGGAAAAAAATCACGCCCAATGATCGCATTTCAGGGGATCTTTCAGAAATTATGAAAGAAAATCTTTTTTTCCCACTCTAGGAATAAACTTTTACACACTAAATCATGTATAGTCCCCCGATCACCTTTCTTTAAAGATATCTCTGCCACTTCGCATGATGAAAGGCTCAAACTTGGGACAGCACCTCATTAGCGTATGGGGCACATTTTATTAACTGGAAATGCTTTTGTACGGGGTCGTGAAAAAATTTAGGAAGTGCAACTATTTTTAATAAACGAGAGGAGTTTTATCTGAGTCTTATTTCCGACCTTCTTTATAACATTTTTTCAATTTACACTGCCCACTCATCTCTGATAGATAAATAATTAAAGCCCGTTACCACCCTTTTGGGGCATCCTGTATATTTCTAATCTAAACTCATCGGTGAAACGTCTATATAAAATTTACTTGTACATAAAGACTGAATAATCGAGGTAAGGATTTAATTAAAGAATATTCCAGAAAAGATAGATAAAGATTTAAACCATGTTACCATCTTCTTTGAGGACACCTTATTGTTAACGTCCAAGGGCAGTGGCGGACACAAGGGACATAGGGTCTGGACCCCTCCCAAAAGAGATTGGAACTTTGCATTCTAATATCATTTAGCAGTTCTTGACATTTTACTATGTTAAGACTTTCTCTCCTTTTTTTTAACAGGTTGGTAATGAAAAACATAATTAAGAAACATATTAAAGTGTAAGTGCGCTCATGACGAGAGGCTCACAACGAGAAAAAGTTGTAGAAAATGTAAAATAAATGTACGGTATCAACTTTTTCAACAATTGCCAACAACATTTCTTTAAAAGTGGAAAGCCGTTTTTATAATTTTGATTCAAGATGATTTTTGCAATAGTTGATTGGTTCATAGCAAATGCAGCAATCCATTATTCTAAATTTACCAGACAATGTGGCTTAGTGCCTTAATGCGACTCCCTTTCTCGCCTGGTATGACGCCTTGGCTACGCCTTTCGTGGCTAGATCGGACGCCCTCTCCACGCCCCTTGTAGCCTCGTGTGACGAATTCGATACACCCGGTGTGGCCTCACGTAATGCCGTGGCATCGCCCATTATTAAAAACATGTTACAGTTGTCCTTTCACAAATGATAGTAAATACACGACTAGGACATCTGTATTTATTAACGCGTCATTTAAAGTAAAAACAAATCATGTACTCTCTAGGTTTTAAAAACTTCCCGGAAGGCGGGGCTATATCTGCTGTAAGTTTACGCCTTCGCTGGATAAAAATAATAACTGCTCTGAAAATCCATCGTAAGTAAAAACTTGTAAAGAAAACTCATGCAAAATAAGGAATACAATCACCTCCACCCAAAAAACTAAAGAAAAGTTATATAAACTCCATTTTTCTCGAAAGGGTATTTATTTGTAGTCATTTCAACCATTGGCGTCCATTGGCATGTAATTTTGGAAGGGCAAGATGCTTCCTGTGGTTGAAAATATTTCCAAATAGGTGATATCTGAATTTTGTTGAATTGTTCCAGGTGGGGTGCAATTGCCCCCCCCCTTGCCCTTTTTATTCATGCCTATGAATTCAAGAATCAGTTCATCTAAATTTAAAAGAAATGGTGGCCTAACGTGACGTACTGGCCACGCCCCTTGTTAGAAACATTTTAAGGCAGTTTTTTACAAAATGAAAATATACAAATAGTATATATATATATAGGGTAGCAACATGTGTATTGAATATCGTGAAATTTGAATTCATTTCTATTGATCGCAATGAAACAGTTGAACCAAAATTTTCAGAAAGCTTCTGCTAAAGATGGGCGATGACTTACGATCTGTTTATTCCTTTGCTGTGTGCCATTCTCGTTTCTCAGTAGGATATCATTCTCAAATTCATTCATCACCACATGAGTGCAGGGGGCCCATTTTACTCAATGGGGCTTTTTTTTCGTATGGGGACACATTTTAGAACTGTCCCTTTTTTTTTTAGAAATGAAGGAGAGGGAGTCTCTCTCAAAGTAGTCTTCTTTCCTGTCTCTTTTATTTTATTTTATTCCGTTTACATTGGTCAACAAGTAACGAATGGAAGTGACTGTGACCACGTTTTTGGGACACCCCACGCTCTGTGTGTGAATATATAAATGTTTTGGCCCCTTACACACATTAGTTACGAATTTCGAAAAATGCTGCGTGATTGAGCACGTCTGTTAAGCAACTCATAAACATGACTTTATTCGTATGATTAGCTTCAGTCGTTTTTCCTATGTGAAACATTGATATAAGAAAAAACGGTATTACTAACCCCCTCCCCCACTCCCCCACAAGAGTCACAAGCCATTTTGAAAGCTCACCAGAATCAATTTGTAGAAAATTCGTTAAGCATATCCTGTCACTACACTGCACGTCATGGTAGTAGGACCGGACGACTATGTATTTAAAAAGAAGGGAATAATCATTTCCCTGACATTGCAAAAGTAGATCCGTTGGAGACTGCAGGAAGCGTTTCCATAATGCTCCCTTTTCCCGAGGCAGGTGCCATTGGAATGATTTCTAGAACCGACGACTACTGTTCGAACAGAATCCAATAAATCGGTTCATTTCATCAAATCGCGAACATTGACTGTTTTCACGATTCGAATAGTAACCGTAATATTGACTGCTCGATTAGCGTTCCTGATTTTCACTGTTTCAATTAAACGCCCATTTGCTTAGTGTCAGACCGAGTCAGTTAATCTAAATCTGCCTTAATTCAGTGGCGGCCCGTGGTCAAAACTGTTAGTGCAGCCGGAAGCATATGAGCCCCCCCCCCTTTTCCACAGGACAGGATTGGAAAATCTTTGTTACTGAATTCGAAAGCTGGCGGATTAAGCCCTCACCGAGAAAAAAAAGAAGAAGAAATTACATAAAAAATGTAAGAGATCCTATTTTACTTCCATAAAATGGACATAAATTTCAACCAGCCGCTCTTATCCTCAAAATTGCATTAATCCGTGTCTGATTCGAAGTTTCCTTAGAATTTTCTTTTGTAACGATAACTTGAGAAGAAAAGAAAAAAAAAGAAAACTTACTTATTTTTTATAAGTCAAATCAATACTCCTTTCTTTTAAACTTGCGAATCGGTCAGTGATGCTCTCATAAAAAGGCGTTGTTTTAATTCAGATATCCATAATTTTAAAAGCTCTTTAAAATTTCCCATGTTTAAAGAATTTTCTCGCTCGCCATGTCCTCTAAATGCCAGTTCTTGCTTACTTAAAAACAATACTGCTTTGATGGGTCATTGTCCATTCATAAGCGTCTATTCAGGCTTACCTTCTTGATAAATTCAGCAATATAAAGTCGAGAGTTTTCCAAACATATATTATCCTTACCCCCTCCCTCACTTCTCGTCTGAGCCAATGAGTTAGTCGAGTTCTCAAGTTCAGCCGTCGTTAAAAAATCTTCCATCGGCTGTATCAGCTGCATACTCCGTATGCCGGAGAGGCTGCTTACGTAGCCGTTGTCATGGCAACGGTGCTGCCAATTTTCTTTTCAGCGCTCTGGGCTGAACCAAAGATTTTCCCAATTGAATTGCGGGAAGATTAAAGTGCTTTTTTTCTGAATGAGCGATCCGGCCACAATACGTTTTTTTTTTTTTTTTTTTTTTTTTTTTAATTTACCGTAGGAATTCCACAATTCTAATCTGAATTTAGGAAAATTAGTAGAATAAATTATTTTAAAGTATGTGCTGATACTTTCAAGTGCAGCCCGGCTGTACTTGCTGTATCCCACGAGCCGCCACTGCCTTAATTTGAGGTCTCAAGTGACGCTCCAACTAAGCCTATGCCAACGTGGTATTTTCTTTTTTCAAAATGAAAGTAAGCATAGGATAGAACCATCTGCATTGACTATCCCGTCATTCAAATGGATGAATTACTTTAGTTGACAATAAATTAAATTGATTATAAAACGCAGTTTCTACAGTTTCTAGAAAGCATCCATTAGGCTTTGGCTAAAAGAAAAAAAAATCAAAATTTCTGCTTCGAGAGGCATTTTCGTAAGAGCAATGGGCGTCCCTTTCGATATAAATTCTTCCCCTTTTCCGCCGTCTACGGCCTCCCCTATCGTTTTGCCTATGTGTGCAAAATTTCAAGTAGACGGGTGGAACAACGTGAAGGAGCTAACCTAGTGGGCGTAAAAAAGTTTTCTTTCGGTTTGGAACAATCCCAAGTTGTCATACATGTAGGCCTTTATTCATACGCTCATTGAAAATTTCCTGGCAGAGCAAAAAGAACTGTCTGGAATTATTACTCAAAATGATTTTTGCAAAAGTGAATGTGTTCATTCAAAATGAAACAAACCGTTCTACAATGGACCGGACAGGGTGGCTTAAGGTGACGCCCCCGGTAGCCTCGGGTGACGCCCATCGTTCGAAGCATGTTAAAGCGCAGTCCTTTTCAAAATGAATAATAAAGATAGGATACAAACATATATATTTATTATAGCGTCATTGAACCTAATTCTTTTTTTTTTGTGTGTGTGCTTTTAATGAATCGGTAGACCTAAATTTTTATTTTTTTAAACTTCAGAGGGAGTTTTTTTAAACTTCAGTGAAAATATTCATGGAAGCAGTGACGCACACAAGGGAAGGGGTCCGTGTGGGTCTGGACCACACCCAAAAGAGTTATAACTTTGCATTCTAATATAATCACGTAGAGAGAGAGAGAGAGAGAGAGAGTTCATGACATTTTAGTATGCTGAAAAATTGCTAAAAGTAAGAGTCTGGGAAGTCAAGTAACTAAAAACATATTAAAGTAAAGGTATATTGAAGTTCGTTGGTGCCTTATAGACAGTGTGGTCACGGTCACGAGGGGAAAAAAAATGTTCCTGATTTTTTCAGGGGATAGATTGGTACCACAACTTTACGAGCTGGATCCTCTACAAAGAGATGATCCTGTGTGCGCCACTGTCCAAGGCGCAACCAGAGCCCAGTTTACCCATTTAAGGGCCCGGGGCTCTGGTAATAGTGGAGCCCCCCCCCCTCCACACACACTTTTTTTTTCTTCAATATGAATGTTCGTCATTAGGTAAAATTTTACAATGGTCATCTATATAAATAAAATTAGACTTTTGTCTGTACATTTCTTGGATTTCAAAAATTTTGCGATTTCTATCCGTTTCAAGCACCTGGGAATCCGGTGCGACCCATAAAAAAAAGTTTGTCTGTCTGTCGTTCTGTCTGTCTGTCGTTCTGTCGTTCTGTCATTCTGTCCGTGACGCTTTTTATGTTCAAGCATCACGTAAAAACGACTGAAGCGAATAATATGAAATTGGGTGTCATGATAGGTGGTCACTCAACTGAAAACATAGGCGTCGAATTTTAAAAAAAATCTTGATTAGATTTTGAAATTTTGCGAAAATCATTTCAAACTGCGTAAATTTGTGTTCGCACATCACGTAATAACTGCAAAGGTGAAAAAATGATATTTGGTGAAATGATAGGTGGTCACTCACCTTAAACTATAAGCATCTAATTAAAAAAAATCCATCAGATTTCGACATTTTGCGAAAATCGTTTGAAACTGAGTGAATCTTTGTTCCCGCCTTACGTAATAATGACTAAAGCGAATGATATGAAATTTGGTCACAGGATAGATGGTTGCTCAACATAAACTATAGGTGTCCAATTTTATAAACATTTTTATTAGATTTTGAGATTTTGTGAAAATTCTCTCAAAAAACGCTTATATTTCTTCAAACATCACGTAATAACGACTAATACGAATGATACGAAATTTAGTGATAGGATAGGTGGTTGCTAATCTTAATTTATAGACGTTATAATATTTTGTATAATATTTTGATTACATTTTGAGATTTTGCGAAAATCGTTTTAAAATGCTGTAACTTTGTTCCAGCATCACGAAATAAAGACTGCAGGGAATGAAACGAAATTGGGTGACAGGATAGGTTGTCACTCAACTTAAATTCTAGCCTTCAAAATTTTTCAAAAATGTTGATTAGATTTTGAGATTTTGCGAAAATTATTTCAATATGCGTCAATATTCTTTCGCGCATCCCATAATTACGGCTAAAGCGAATGAAATTATATTACTTAGTTACTCTCTAACCTGTAATATTTTAACAGTACATAAAAATTATAACTTCGCTTTCTCTTCTTTGGCAACATACTACATCCATTCTGTGTACTCTTACAATGTTGACGAAAGTTCTTGCTTTTTGGAAATTTGCATTTACTAACCCGTCAAGGACGGTTACTTCAGCTAGTATTTAATATAATGTACTTAAGTGTGATGCTTGTTTGTTTTGAAGATGGCTATAGTGTTTGTATTATGTTCCAATAAAATTTGAAAATTAGCGTGGGAAAACTTTACTAGCTTCAGTCGTTTTTCCTAAGTTAAACATTGATATAAGAAAAAACGGTATTATTAACCCCCCCCCACTCCCCCACAACAGTCACAACCCATTTTGAAAGCTCACCAGAATCAATTTGTAGAAAATTCGTTAAGCATATCCTGTCACTACACTGCATGTCTTGATAGTAGGCCCGGACGATAATGTATTTAAAAAAAGGGGAATGGTCATTTCCCTGATATTGCAAAAGTAGATCCGTTGGAGACTGCAGGCTGCGTTCCCATAATGCTCCCTTTTCCCGAGGCATGTGCCATTGGAATGATTTCTAGAATCGACGACTACTGTTCGAACAGAATCCATAATCGGTTCATCGAATCGTGAACATTGACTGTTTTCACGATTCGAAGAGTAACCGTAATATTCACTACTCGATTAGTGTTCCTGATTTTCACCGTTTCAATTAAACGCCCTTTTGCTTAGTGTCTGATCGACCTACAGTTAATCTAAATCTGCCTTAATTTGAGGTCTCAAGCGACGCTCCGGGTACGCCTATGTCAACGTAGTATTTTCTTTTATTTCAAAATGAAAGTAAACATAGGATAGAACCATCTGCATTGACTATCTCGTCATTCAAATGAGTGAATTACTTTAGTTGACAATAAATTAAATTGATTATCCAACTCAGTTGCTAGAAAGCATCCATTTGGCTTCGGCTAAAAGTAAAAATTCAAAATTTCTGCTCCCAGAGGCATTTTCGTAAAAACAATGGGCGGCCTTTCGATATAAATTCTTCCACTTTTCCGCCGTCTACGGCCTCCCCTATCGTTTTGCCTATCTGTGCAAAATTTTAAGTAGATGGGTGGAGCAACGTGAAGGAACTAACCCAATGGACGTAAAAGGTTTGTTTTCGATTTGGAACAATCCGAAGTTGCCACATATGTAGGCCTTTATTCGTACACTCATTGAAAATTTCCTGTCAGAGAAAAAAGAACTGTCTGGAGGAATTATTATTCAAAATCATTTTTGCAAAAGTGATTGTGTTCATTCAAAATGAAACAAACCGTTCTACAAAATGGACCGGACAGGCTGGCTTAAGGTGACACGCCCTCGTGTGACGCCTGGGTGACGCCCATCGTTCGGAACATGTTAAAGCGCAGTCCTTTGAAAAATGAATAATAAGGATAGGGTACAAACATATATATTTATTATAGCGTCACTGAACCCAATTCATTTTTTTTGTCCTCTTAACCCTTTGAGGCGCAACCCTTTCCCAATACTGAAAAAAGGGCAGCCGTTGCCATCGCTTGACTTAACTACCAGCAAGATGGCGGACGATCGAAACGTTCATCGCGTGCCACAGATCTAGAGACCCTTTTGTGCCGCACAGCCAGCTGCGTCAAAAAAGGATCTCTAGATCTGTGGCACGCGATAAACGTTTCGATGATCCGCCATCCTGCTGGTAGTTAAGTGGAGCGATGGCAACGGTTGCCCTTTTTTCAGAATTGAGCAATCTATCCAGCTGTTCTCGCATTCTTCCATTTTTCAGCAGATGTCAGTGCTGTTAAAAGTAATCGTGACCATTTTTTGACGGGAAATGACGTGCTTAGAAAGTAAAGGATTATCGTGGAGATGTGTCACCCGCAACTATTTTTATAGAAATCCAATCCATTCTTCGTGACTGGCAACAGTCAAAACGTCAGAGTTTGGTGTTCCCAGAGCGGGAACACTGCGCGTTAAAGGGTTAATGAATAAGTAGACCTAAATTTTTATTTTTTTAAACTTCAGTGGGAGTTTTTATAAACTTCAGTGGAAATATCCATGGAAGCAGCGACGCACAAAAAGGGCAGGGAGGGGTCCATGCAGGGCTGCACCCCTCCCAAAAGAGTTATGAACTTTGCATTGTAATATCATCGCGTAGAGAGAGAGAGTTCGTGACATCTTAGTACGCTAAAAAATTGCTAAAAGTAAGACTCTGGGAAGTCAAGCAGCTAAAAACATAATTAAGAAACATATTAAAGTGTAAGTATATTGAAGTTCGTTGATGTCTTTATAGAAAGTGTGGTCACGGTCACGAGGGAAAAAAAGTGTTCCTTATTTTTTCAGGGGATAGATTGGTACCACAGCTTTACGAGCTGGACCCCCTCCAAAGAGATGATCCTGTGTTCGCTAATGTCCAAGGCGCAACCCTAAAATGTCTCTAAAATGAGGCTAATACGTCCTTAATTTTGTCTAAATGGGAATTTATAAGACTTCATAAGGATGTCCTGTAGTGATATAAATGGGACGAGAATTCAGCAAATCGTGGAAGTTTTATGGGTATATTACATATTTTGGAAGCGAGTGTTCTGGAGAAGTTTGTGCTGTTTGGAATCTAGCACGCGTCAACAAATGTCATGAAAAATTAATAGAATAATAAGTATTGTAAATTTAAAAATAAGAAAAGTATGTGACAAAACTTACCTCTTTCATATTTTTGCATGCCCATCAATTTATTGTTAGCTGAATCTTGAAGATCACTCTTACTCAGAGCTAAAGCGTACGCCACGATTGCTGCAGCCAGAGGAAGATTGACAGTCCCCAAGTTACTCTCTAGGTATGAAACCGCTCGCCTTTTAGCCATATACAAACCCTAAAACGAGTGAAAAGTTGTACAAGTGTGATAGGATTACACTGTTAACCCCTTAACCGTCGTATTATTTTCAAGAAAACGGTCATAAAAGTGCTTATTTCTTTTATTCCAGAAAATTGTATAAAACGAGTGCATTTATAGTACATTTATTCATTTTAAGGTTTTGGACATTTTAAGCACTAGAGAAAAAATATAATTTTTAGGAAAAGCCAACATTCAGGGTCATTGTGACTGAATGTGTGTTTTGTAAGTAAGCAGGGAATCATTAAAAATATATGTTTTAAACACTAGAAAATTTTATTAAACATACTACGTAAAATAAGTAAACATTTCTAAAATTTTCTTTGAACATAAATTAAAAAAAAAAGTAAGCTAAGATTGCATAATGCATATCACAAATACACGTGTGTTTGAGTACTGCTACCATGTATTTAAAAATAAACTATCTCCGAATTAAGTTAAAAATACTCTGGTATTGTCATCTGTTATGTAAAATTATATATTACAAAGAAAATCCGTGCATCAGAATTGGAACGCTCTTATCTTTCTGGCGAATTTTTTTGAACAGTATTGCCCGGAAATTTGACGGGCACGAGAAATAGAGGGAGAAAGCTTAGCCCGTGATTTTGACGGGAGCGAAGGTTAAGGGGTTAATAAAACCAGCTAACATTTCACCATAAGATGGTGCCGAGTTTGCTGCAACCTTTCTGTGGCGGAACGTGGAACCATGATTTGGTGCTTTAATTCATCAATGCGACGAAATCATGGTGAAACATTTCTCCATAGAAACGTTGCAGCTAATTTAGCTCCATTGTATGGTGAAACGATGAACTACTATTAACGGTGTAGAAAAATAATAATCATAATGGGAGAGGCAAAAAACTACTTCACGTTTATTTATGAAACTCTGCATCTAGGCGGATTGGCATAGTAATCTGCACACTTACTATGCCAATTCGAGAAAGCTCAAAAAATATTTATTTTCCCACAATTTATGCAGGTAATGTGAACATTATCTACAATAGACACTCGTTAAAATGAAATAAAGATTGTTCGAATTGAGAGAGAAAAAAAGAACACGATTGCATATTTTCATGGAATGCAGGAGTAGATTATGATCATGCTATTATTTCGGAATGCTGGGAGTTTTCTTAGCGTATACATTGTGGTCAGCAGTCAAAAGAAACTCAGGAACCTGGAATGCTGGAATAGTAAGGAAATTTTGCTTTAACAGAAAAAAGTCAGGGAAACTTGCGAATTTTGGCTAGAATTCGGAAAATCTTGAAACATGACATGAGAAATTAACTGAGAATTGTATTCATAAATTAATTTTACATGTGCCATATGTCTGGAAAAATAAAAAAGACATTGCATAAATGCTCAAAAGTGGCGGATGCGATAGTTTTTTTGGAGAACTAGTTAAAAAGAAGAAGAAGAAGAAAAAAAAAAGGCTTATTCAATCTAAAAAAAAGTATGTAAAAAAGCAAATGTTCTCCAAAAACGCTATTTTCTTTTCTTTTTTTAACTAAACTTTCTAAAAAAACAATATTCTATATCCGCCACTCCAGTCTTGAGTACCTAGATCAAGTCATATTCACAGCAGTTTTTAAAACGTAAATGCGCCCAAACCTCCCAGCAATTCTAATAGTATGATCATTATCCACACCAGCATTTCAATAAAAATATGCTACAGTTTATTTGGTTGGTTTGTTTTTGTGGGGGTAGGAGCGTATAATTTAACTAGCACTGTAAATACTGCTTCTGAGCGTAGTTGGAGCAAAATTCTTGCTTTATGATACACTTTATAATATAAAGCTATTATACATATCATTTTTTTAGAAATCTGTGCCTATTTACTACAGTTAGAGCATGGGTAGACAGACAGACACATCAAAATCATAAAAGCTTGTCAATTTTGTGGGAAAGTGTCCATTGCGTGTCTGCATCAGAGGCCGAAAAATAAATTTCCAAAAATAGTGGTTTCCTCCTTTGTAATTCTTCCGTTTAACCCGTAAAGTAAGCGTCACTAAAAAAAAAAAAATAGCTCAAACCATCTAACTACTAAATAAGTCGAAAAGCTGCTTATTGTTTTGAGAAAAAAATTGTGTAGCTCATAGATTTTCTCGAAAATTAAATAAATTACCACGATAAACTATATACAGCCAGAATAGGAATTTTTAGAATGTATTGTTGCAAATTAAACGTGCACTCAGAAATTTATCGGAATTTGTTTAGATTTTTATATTCTTGGAAAATGAATGTGTATGCCTGGGTATGTATTTGTAAGAGTGTTGAATTTCCAAGAAGAAAATGGATGCTTTTGTAACTGCTGCTTAGTAATTTACATACATATGTACGCAAGTGAAAACCTGCAGAATAAGATGGGTTTTGGTGATGTAGCTAAAAACATGGGATTTGTAAAATTAATGATGATTTTTATAACAAAATAAAAACAAATCATAGAATTATGTACAAGTGACCGACAAAACTTAACGAGCAACTTATTATTTTAATGAAAAGGATAAAACTCACATCATGTCCGCCTTTGCATTCTTCCAGAGCTATTAAAACGAAAGCCGTCAAAGGCACTCTTCCTTCTACTCCTCCCTAATAAAATAATAAATGTGTTATCGCCATTGCGTGCTATCCATTTTATTGTTATAACATATAAGTTAAGAGTTGTGTAATTTGGACCGGGCGTCGTAACACACGTTCTGCCCAGTAGAGGGAGATGCGCATGCGCTGTGTGAAACCTTTTTTTTTTTTTTTTTCTGGTTTCATTGGCATCCATTCTATTGTGTTCGTGAAACGGAAATTTTAAAGGAAATCAGTAAACATCGAAAATTTGATTTTAGATTATCGATATAACAGGAGGTGGATTTCTTAATCTATGAAGCTTGGCGATCACTAGAGTTCGAAATAAGTTTGAGCTGTTCATTACAGTATATTAACCTTCTCTTTCGGGCAGAAACAACTCTGTTTGTGATCCCCTAAAATGACGGCTTCTGCGATCGTGCCGCTCTAAATTTCGTGTAATACGGACCACTGCCGATCGTGTAATATGGCCTGTGGTCATGTTCCACCTGTGAAAGAAGTCTGTGTGGATTTTCATATGCTTTCCACACTGAATTTTCATATTCCATGGTCACACGCAATCCCCCTCCTGCCGGTGCCACGGCTCGAAACACTATTGCTCAAGAAATAACGTGCATGGTCATAGACTACTCCCCTCCTGCGTATGGAACAGATCTAACCACTACTGCTGAAGAAGAAGCGTTAATAGTCACAAACAATCCCCCCCTCCAATCAATGCCGCGGTTCGCACCACTACTGCCCAAGAAGACTCTTAAATGGTCACAGGTAATCCTACTCCTGCCTATACCGCAAGCAGTAATGAATATCCCAGACAGCACGGATAGGTTCTCTGAACGTCTATTAACGTTCAGAGAACGTTTCCCGGATGTTTATTGACGTTCAGAGAACCTGTGTGTGCTGTATGGGTACATGTGATCAGTCCTCCCTATCCAACATTAGCAAGCAAGGTGAGCCTAGACGTTTCAAGTCCTACACGATGTCGCCAAAAGCTAAGAAATAATGGTAAACAGATACGAGGAAATACATCAAGGACAACAGTTTCGAAGTCCTCTCCCTACAAAACATCAATGAGACAGGGAAGGCAACAAACAGGTAATGTCGACGCCAAGAAGAATAGAAGCAAATATTAGGGAAAATAAAGCAACGAGAGTTCGGAGACATTTGCACGATGGCTCAGTGCAGTTAACAAGGAATTAAACGCCGACAGGAAATAGTATATTCTGCGCCGTGTGCGGCGAGCCCACAGAATGCGCAATGGATTCAATGCAGGAAGTACTCGTCGTGGGCACATGTAGGCTGTGCTGATTTACCGCATCCCTTATAGTCTAAGAGCCAGCGACCGCCAGACCTTCGTCATAGTATAAAAGCTGAAACTTTCTCTGCGCATACCCCCCCAACAGAGGTAGGAACAATCGGCCACTTTAAAGTTTGGAGGATCGTGGCTTTGGCAGGTAACAGGTGGCAAAGGTGTATAAAATTGCCGAAAAATTTCCTCATTTCATAAAGCTAAATTTTTTTATATGTTCTTCTTCGCAGTACTAGAAATCGGGTTATCCCTTGCCAGACACTTTTCCATCCACCCCCCGCCAGACAATCTCAAAGTCATGGAAAACTGTTGTGTTCGTAAACTCCCGCGACGAAGTACGTCAAGCTGTGCCCCACAAAGTGCCAAGCACATTTTATACTGCTACTTCTGAACTTTCTTACGCGCGAACTTTCTTGCAGCGCGCTCGTAATAGAATTACGTTTTTCAAGACTTTGAGATTGTCTGGCGGGGGTTTGCCACGATGGAAAAGTGTCTGATAAGGGATAAAGTGATTCCTAGTACTGCGAAGAAGAACATATAAAAAAATTAAGCTTTATGAAATGACGAAATTTTCCGCAATTTTATACACCTTTGCCACCTGTTACCTGACAAAGCCACGATCATCCAAGCTTTATAGTGGCCAATTGTTCCTACCTCTGCTGGGGGGTATGCGCAGAGAAAGTTTCAGCTTTTATACTATGACGAAGGTCTGGCGGTCGCTGGCTTTTGCTCTATTACATCATAATTGCGATGGCTGTAAATGAAGGAAAAAAGTTATACCAATGCAAACAAAGCCGTCGGTACGTTTATGGACCACTTCTCAAAAAACGAAAATTGCCAATATTTGCGTTCAATCATTTGCCATCAACAAGAAATAAAACTTCTTGTCCTTCACATATGTTGTCTTCCAACTTGAAAATTAACCTTTATAAATGTTAAACCCACGCATTCAGAGCGTTTCCTTGTTAGGTGATCCATCTTACACAGCTCTCTAACCTATACAGACAATCTAAAAATTAATAGAGTGAGTCGGTATGGTAGGGCAGGCATACGATGATGATGAACAGGAGACGATGAACAAACTCTCACAGTTCCTATTTGAAGAATGACGTGGAATGATGAGGAAAAAGAAGCTGCTGTTAAATTATGCAAAAAGTAAAGCTGCTAAAATCATCAATGGTTCCCTTGTGATGATTTTCCTGTCCACGTAGCTTAACAAGAAGAAGCATTCTCCGTTGCACTCTAATTATACTAGAGTCATTCAGATGGGTGACAACTCGACGCAAAAATCTGCAGCAGCCCAGTTCCGTAATCTTGAACAGCCGGATTTGAGTGCCAAACCTGAAGTAATGGGTTCCATGAATCGTGTACTGGAACGTAAGGTTGTAGATGAGTCATTTGTAATTTATGCAAGTAATTATGTGGATGCTAATTTTTTCAGTAGCATTGGTAAGATGGGCACATCAACGATCTTCAGAAGTACCTTTATTCCGAAGTTTAATAAATAAGCCAAATTCCTTGCATTTGAATTAAAGCTATTATTATCATACAAGAAAGCTCACTGGTTGTTTTTGTTATCATTTTGTTATATCTGAAAAAGTTTGTTAACTATACGTCCATCTTCCCCGGCATTCATTCTATCGTATTACGATAAGTTTTACAAGCTCTAACTTCAGCTGGCTTCCTCTTTTTATTTTTACACTGGCCTCCAAAATTAAGGAAAAACGTGTTTTTCGAAACTCACCATAAAAAAATGACACTAACAATAAAATTTATAGTTTCTATAAATGACAAAAATGAACTTTATGAAAATTTATGCAAACACGATAGCTGCCACTTTTTTTTTATAGAAAGGAAAGGCATGTATATGAGTGAGAGAAAAATATGCAAATATCAGGCTTTCGTAATTACGCGTGTAACTTTTATTGATTTACAACTTTTGTGAGCAGATTCGTTGACACTAGGCAGGAGGGTCCGGCAATGTCCGAGAGAAGCCGTTTGCCCGATTCGTTAAGGTGGCGGTCGGTCGGATGGATGGAAATAGGGCTGTCACACGCTGATGCTGCTAGGCGTCTTAATGTGTCTCGCAGTGTCGTCCACTGTCTCTGGAATCAATATCAATCCGAAGCTTCTATGTCCAGAAGACATATTCCAGGCTGAAAACGAGTTACACCACCTGCAGTACCGTTTATAGCTCTTTCGGACCCGAAGGAGAAGAATCATTTCTGTACCGCAGTTTGTTGCAGACCAATCTGTAGCACCAGGACGAAGAATATCCGCTAGTAAGATGCGAAGGAGTCTTCAAAATGCAGGTCTGTATGCACGTCGACCAGTTGTGTGTGTCCCCCTCTTCGGACTACAGAGAAGGGTCCGCTTATCTTGGGCAAGAGAACACGTTTCCTGGACCAGACAGCGATGGGCTTCTGTACTCTTTACACACGAGTACAGATTCACACTGGAGAGCGAATTCAGGACGTCTGCTTATCTGGAGGGAGCAAAGCACCAGATACGATCAGTTCAACACTGTTGAAAGATACAGTTACCGAGGTGGTAGAATAATTGTTTGTGCAGGGATTTCACCCTGTGGTCACACTGACCTGCATGTGTTCCAGGGGTGAGAGATATTGGGATGAGATCCTTCCATCCTATGACCTCCCATATGCCAGTGTAAGTAGCAATGTTTTCATTCAGATGGAAGATAATGCACGACCTCACCGAGATCTAATTGCAAAGGATTATCTTGAGGGTCTTGGTTTATAGAGCGAATTGAATGGTCAGCTCAATCTCCAGACCTGTATCTGATAGGGCATCTTTAGGACTATCCTGGTAGACAGGCTGCTGCTTTAAGTCCACCTCCAAAGTCTTTAGGAAAACTGGAACAAAGCTTACTCCTTTTCTGGTCTACGCTTCTCATTTCGTTAACCGACAACTTAATCGACAGCATGGAAAGTCGATGCCGTCAATGCATTCAAGGTAGGGGTAGGCATATCCCTTATTAAAACATTTTTTTTTTGTTATGTTTCCAAGAATGGACTTTTCCAACGAATTGCCTTTTTTTTGGGGGGGGGGGGGGGGTAAACCATTTTTGCGTTTTTCTTATGTAAACTTCTATGTTGCAGTCAATACATAACTGTTTTGTGCACATGTTCAGTAGTATTATAAATGGAAAAACAGGCCTGCGCCCTGAAAAAATTCTGATCATGCTTCTGAATTTAAACAGCTGAGAGAATACATTTAGGACAGTGAATTTAAGCAAAAATTAGTTCTAAATACTCTAAAGTTAAAAAAATAACTCATGATAGCTTGTATTTCATTTTCCTCATTTCATTATATCGAAGGATGTAAATTTAGTAAAAACAATTAAATATTTATGAAATTTAATTTCACAAAGTAATGAATTTAAAAATCAAAGAATTTTTCTCGATCTTTGATCCATCTTTCTATTTACTTCGCATATTTAATTTAAAAGTTAATTTTTAATAAGCATATAATATTTGAATTCTCAGTTAATCATTTAACCTACACTTCTATATCCTGTGAAATGACAAAAAAAAAAATGTCCTTTAACATAAGCTATCTTTCATGAGAACATGAATGTGCCAATCGAAATTTCATTTAACAAATCTATAAAGCCAAACACTTCTAAAAAATTAAAAGTTTGTAATGTTTTAAATATACTTACAACGGAACAATTGCATTAAAACAAAGTAAATTTTTATCAAAAGCACTATTCTTATTTTAAGTTGAGTATTACGTAAATTAAAATGGAATCATTTGCACATACCATTAACTCAGCATGGAATACGGGATGGTCTTCCGTAAAAGATCCATCCTCTCGTTGATGAGTGATGAGCCATTTGATTCCACTGTTTAAAACATTCGGGTCGATGTAAATTAGTTCAGATGCTTGACAAAATACTTTTATAACAAATGCGGTGAGCCTATGAGTTTTCAAATAGAAAAAGGTTCATTAGTTATTGTAGCATGAAAATCGCGATATGCGTTTATTTCATTTAACTAAGCACAGTGAATTAATCACTTTTAATTCTTTCTGAATCTCCCAAGTAGTCTGGTTCTGAAATTACTCCCCCTCAAAATGTCCCCATCCGAAAGAAAAGTTCAAAAGTCTTAGGCTTGGATTTTGGCTTGACTGAGTCTATCAATCCGTTGATTGGCAATGTGGCTTCGTAAAAAAAAAAAAAATAAATAAAAAAATAAATAATAAATAAATAAATAAATAATAAATAAATAAATAAATAATAAATAAATAAATAAATAAAAACATTTGAGGTGATACAACTTTTAAATTCTAACAAATTAGTAAGCAACTATGTATTATGTAAAAATTCACCTTAACGGCTGAAAAAATCACCGTAACGGCTGAAGTAAACTTTTTCGCGTCTTCTATGTTAAGCAATACCTGAGGTATCGTAAAGCGGTCCTGAAACAGAAGCGGGCTTTCTTTTGCCCGAGATCGCTGTAAAGCACAAAATGGCGGATCATCCTCAAATATTTTTCGTTGGTGGACAAATCTATATAAATAAAGCAAAGTGTAAACTATCCGTTAGTTGGTTAGTTTGTTTGTCTGCACCTCGCTTAGCTCCGAAACGGGTGATCGTAGACCTACCAAATTTTGTATAGAAATTCTCCAGGACGGGTCCCGACATACCTCGAAGCGGTTTTTTCAAAATTCGAATTATTTTAGGAGATATCGATAAAAAAACGTATCGCAAAAGGCTCGTTTTTTTTTTTTTTGCTTCCCCATCTCGCAATTGTAACCTCGCAGTGGAAAAAGGGAGAATTTAAGCATATCAAGGTTGCCATATTTGGCACGTTTATTAAATGATTCAGACTCTTGAAGTAAAAATAAAAGAATAACGATTTTTTTTTTTAGATTATTTGTAATCTTATTTTTTTAATTAAAATATCGTGTGCATGTGAAATCAGAGCAGGAATGAAATGTTTTATACTCAAAAGAAAAAAAGGATTTGGAAATTTTCCGAGACTAAAATATGCAACTTTTTAATTTGGCGAAAAATTAAATGGTTGATATGCGATTTTGGAAGATGATTCTATCGCTTGGAGCAATTTAATGATAGCGTATTTTTAAAAACAAGGTTTTATTGGAATACGGCGTTGAATATTAATTTTCGGTGCAGAAATAATGCAGATATTAAGGCGATTTAAGACGGTCTAAATTCAGAATTTTCACTAAATTAAGTCAATTGATTTAAGTTGGTTGAATTCCGCCAAATCGTAGACCTACCAAATTTTGTATGGTCATTTCCCAGGACAGATCCCTTCGAAATTCGAATTAGAACTGTTGTTTATTGCCTTATATTTGAAGCCAAAATGCACCAAATACTCTTGTTATTGTACGACTAGAAGTCAACAGTTTTGAAGCAATTACAACGAGCGCTCTTCTGAAAACGTGAAAAAAGTTTCGTATTCCAAAGATTTCGTTTTGTGTACAAAGATATTCTTATCTCCACGCAGACGATTTCTTTGCTTGGCTCGTTTTCCGCTTATAAATACCTGATTTATTTGTGAAAAGAAAAATTAAACTACGTAATCTAGAAAAACAATTTTAAAGCCTCTATAAATAGCGCAGTCTTATCTCTTTTCTTTTTGAAAAGGGTTACAAGAGAGGGTTACGTAATTTAAAAAAAATAAATAATAAAAAAATGTCCGTTTTATGTAGTGTCTGAGGTATTTATCGCTAAAACGTGAACCTAAAAAACAGCATGATGTGGGAATAAGACATTTTGAAAGTGAGAAGTTCACTGCAAACGGTCAAACTTTTCGGATAGCGAATGACGCTGACATTTTTTTTTTTTTTTTTTGTGTGTGTGTGTCATTATATTGCAATGATCTCATGTTAGTACATATAACACAAACTTTAAGTCAAGAGTCAAATATTTTTGCTTTTCTAGATTCCACATTCCTGGAATTAATTTGAATTACACATGTGAGGAAAATTTCCGTTTCCTACCGTGCGAAGAACGGGCACGCAGCTAGTAAAATATAAAAAATCGTAGCACGGAATATGTCCCTTGAATTCATGTTGCTTTGCGTCTTGAGATCAGTACTTCGGCATTAGCATAGAAACGATTTTGAAGAGCCTGACACGAAGCCCCGTGTCTCTGGTAATTAGAAAGTGGAGCCATTAACCCTGTAACGCGCAGTGTTCCCGCTCTGGGAACACCCAACTCTGACGTTTTGACTGTTGCCAGCCACGAAGAGTAGATTTGATTTCTATAAAAATAGTTGCGGGTGGCATAGCTCCACGAGAATCCTTTACTTTTTGGCACGTCATTTCCCGTAAAAAAAATTGTCACCACTATTATTTTTTAACAGCACTGACATCTGCTGAGAAATGGAAGAATGCGAGAACAGCTGGATAGATTGCCCAATGCTGAAAAAAAGGGGCAGCCGTTGTCATCGCTTGACTTAACTACCAGCAAGATGGCGGACGGTCGAAACGTTCATTGCGTGCTACAGATCTAGAGAATTAATTATTATTGTGGTTAATTTTGCAATAAAATGTCAGTATTTTAATTTTTCGTTTTTGTTTCAGCCAGCCCACGCCCCACCAGAAACCGAGTGTAGCGTTCTGAATTGGGAGACGGAATATGCCTGGTTCAAACCCAGGTCGCGTCCACCGACTTTACCGTTCGGTGTTTTCCGTGGTTTCCTCCGAAACTTAGCGTAAATACGAGTTGGGACCCCTTAGAAAGACCCTCACGGAGGGCACCCCCCCCCTTCGGCCTAGATCACCCGTGTACATAATTGGCCGTAACCCCACAACAACAGGAACAACAACATCAGCCAGCCCAAATCCATAATATTAATCTTTAAAGACATTTATTAATTGAAATAAAAAGAAATTGTGATAGTTCAGAAAATTAGCTTTTACAACACACAGTGATTATACATATTTATATCGGAATATATATATATATATATAAGCCGATATATAACATGAAATATATAGGGTCCTTTTTTTTTTTTTTTTTTTTTTTTTTTTTGAAGAGACTTAGACATGTTTTACAAAATGCACTGTACAGAGTTCAGAGTTAAAATTAGAACATTATCTTAAAGTTAAAAAAAAAAAACACAGAGAAATATATACAGTGCTCACCATGTGCTTGTAGGTCTGTGTCTAAATGCAGCATATGAACCATCCTCTTTCCTGTATATCAGTTGATTATCATAGCCTAAATAAATATACATCCTCGATATGACAAAACTATGGCAGAATATAAGTTCAGAAAAAATAATTAAATGTGGATAGAATAAATACTTTCTAACAAAGTCGAAATTAATAAAGTACTTTGTGATGAACACATATAACGTGCGTTACACGACCCTAGGTGCATTCACGGAGGGGGCTTTAGGGGCTATCCCCCTCCCCTCCTAAACACACACACCGAAAGGAAGAAGAGTTAAAAGTGGAAATATTTTAAAAAGAGAAAACCGTCATTTAAGAGTTTTTACGAGACATCCCATCGTGCGCATGTACTTGAGTTCCTATAAATGCTTGTACAATCCATTTTGACCGACCGCAAGTCCATTTTGACCAGTTTTTCCCTGACGTCTGTACGTGCGTACACACGTATGTATGTAACTTGCGTATCTCAAAAACTATTAGTCGTAGAATGTTGAAATTTTATATTTAGGATTTTTGTAACATTTAGTTGTGCACCTCCCTTTTTGGTTCAATCGAATGGATAGTTTATTTAGAGGGCCATCCAAAAGATTTTTCATACATTAAGCTCTATGGTCAAAAAATCAATAAAGTGTAATTTAGAGATATTACGTGATTTCAAACGAATCAAAAGTGGAGGACTTTTAAGGATTACAAAATGAATCGCTCCATCGAAAATAGTGTTTTTAACATTTATAGTTCTTCTACAGGAACACTCAAAAGAATTCTAACACATGACAGTCAATGGCAGTTTTTAGGGGCATCCATCCATTTCAAGCGCAATACCATTCTACCATATAGTTAGATAATGCTCCGACGACGGTCGTGTGCCTCCCTCAAGCATTAGGTCAAAAGTCGCCAAGTTTGGCGACTTTTGAGTAGGTATATGTATGTCTGTTAACTCGTATATCTCAAAAACTTTTGGTCGTAGATTGTTGAAATTTTATTTATAAGGTTGTTGTAACATCTAGTTGTGCATATCGATTTTTGGTTCCTATCTACTGGTGATTATGGAGAGTTTATTTACAGGATTACCAAAAGAATTTCAATACATTCGGTATTGAAAGGCACGAGCCATAATATATTGAATACAGACAATATTGAATACAGCTCAAATTTATATACAGACATAATATATTGAAGATGTCTAAGGACATCTTCAATATATTATGTCTGTAGTTAGTCAATAATTACTTATTTCTCATAATTCAAAAACTGTTTACCGTAGAATGTTGAGACTTTACTCGTATATTTAGAACTAGTATAACATACAGCTGTGGATTCCTTTATTGATTGCACTTGCCTGAATAATTTATTTACAGGGTCACCCAAAAGACTTTAAATACATTAGGTCTATGGATACCTTCAATTCATTGAAAGTCTGTGATGAATCACTATTTAGGCTATGAACGAAATCTCGCTATCTTAAGCTCGAAACGATCATATCATTTTATGTGTGTTTTTCACACAAAGTTCTTATTTATTTTATCTTTTAAGACCAGTATTTTGAGTGTTTTTATCTGTAACACATATTTTTGTGCTGCGAAGAAATCGGTATTTTACCTGCTCTCATAAATTCGTATCCTATTTTTTCCACTTCTCCGGTGAGCTTTCCAGTATCCTTTAAGTACTTCATAGCGTACATGGTGGGAGCCAGTCGCACGATATTCTGCTCAGCACATCCCTTGGGCAGACTCAGCAAATTTTCCGGATTTTTGACCGCAACCTCTACTGCAGGTCCCAGGGTGTCACCTTCAAGTACAGTTTATACGGATTAGTGCCAACATTGAAAACACTCACTTAAAAATCTAAGTCACCCGCGCTTCCATGTTTTGCTTTTGTTACTTTCCGAACATGTACCACATGTAAGGAAAGTATTGTAATCATGAACAAATTCGACTTCCAGATTTTGGTGTATTTACACGTTTTCGGGTCTTCTGAATTCATTTATGCTATTTTTACGAGATGTATGTATGTGTGTGTGTGTGTGTGTGAACACGATAGCTCCTAAATGGGGCATTGATTGAGCTCAAATTGGGTATGCATGTTAGCTGCTGTGCTGTACGACAGCTGGCTGTGCCGGCACAGCCAGCTGTCGTCATATAAGGGTCGTCCTCCATCTTGCTGGTAGTTAAGTCGAGCGATGGCAACAGCTGCCCTTTTTTCAGCATTGGGAAAGGGTTGCGCCTCAAAGAGTTATCAGAAAAACACAGCTTGCACCAAGGGGTGAAGATGGTCGGCCAGTATACTGATATAATCTCCTGCAACTCGGCCATTCAGAAGTGGGCCAAGACCACGGTGTGATATCGCACCCCCCAGATCATCACTGAACCGCCGAGAAGCTTGAACCGCTAGTCCGAAGACTTTTCAACGTTAAAGGCTTCTGGCGGCGTTCTCCGAATGTAAGCACGACCATTTGTCGGTAATAATGCAAATGTTGAAACGTTTGACCATATTATCAGGTTGTAACGAAAGTTTTCCGCTAGATTTGCATGAGCCAGCTCATGCGGTACCGAGCGATTGACCTTATATATCAAGTATATGCGATGTTTAGTGCAACCAATGGACATGGCACTAAAGTCTAACTCTTTTAGCTAGCTCTCGAGTGGATGAATATTTTATCTCCTTCCACAAATTCTCGTAGGCGGGCCTCATCAGCATCAGAAGGCCGGCCAGAGCGCTTTGCTTCTTAAATGTCCTAGTCCTCGTATTTGAACTTTCGGTACCAAATCTTCACAGTGTCGTATGATACAACAGTAGTACCTCATGTTGTACACATGATTCGGTGTCATTCTGTAGCTGACTTTTTGCAACAGAACTGAGAGTAAATGATGGTTCAATCTGGTAGCGAGATAGTTCCATTTCAGACACCTTATACTTAATCATAACGATATTGTTTTACAGATTTCACAACACAGTGCTCTAAAACAAGTCTTTTTCTTTCAAATAACAAAGATCGTTTAACAAAATATTCGCAAAGACACCAACGCGAACTGTTTGTGCAGACAATACTTGCAGTGGCGGAAAACTTTCGTTACAACCTAATACATTCTCCCATTGTTATTGTGTGCAATTTTTATGCTCGCAACACCCCATTCTTCACTTCCAGTCTTTGCATAGTGTAATCAATGGTTTTGAAATTGCCGGCTCTACATGAATATTTGCCATATGCAGTTCACGACGGATAGTTTTTGATGAAACTGCTTCCTGTAGATGTGTGTTCATCTCGCATGTTATCTGGGATGCTGCTGTCTTGTGTTTTTATGCTACAATCCACTTCGAAACCCTTCTGTCTCTGTAATTCCGCTTCATCTTTCGACCATTGTTGTACTTTTAAGATGAAGGTTTTCCGTGTTTCAAATATGCTGACACTAGCCGCCTCCGGCGATCAGTTGGTACGCCATCTTAACGAATCTAGTTCGGAGAGAATCCTGTTTCTCACCCGCTTCCTTGGCACTGAAATCTCTCAGATTCTGAATGGAATTTAAAATTAAAATGGTTACAAACAGGGGCGGCCCTGGGGTAAGTGGCACCACCCTGCTAACGTAAAAAAGACGCCCCCTTTGATGCTCTACTTCGTTTATGAGTTCGACATGACGCCCCTTCGAAGCTGGCTCCCCGATGCGATGCTTACCTTGCTTACCGTGTCTGGCCGCCTCGGGTTACAAAAATAAGATGGTTTAGTGATAAAAACCTACAAAAAGGTACAAATTATTTTCATCTTATATTAATGTTGAAGAGCTTCTAGATTGGCCGTAATAAAAAAAAACAGAAAGGAAAAAAAAATGTAGGAAAATCTGAAACACTTTCAGATTTTAAATACGCACTAAAGTGCTATATATTAAAAGCGCATCATAGTCGATGCGTCTTTGTATCATTATTTGTGAGTGTGATTAAAAAAAATTACAATTGATATTTCTATCATCCTTTTTCTGGATGTAATACAATAGAAATAGAATGGGAAAAAGCTCCTCAGAAAAATGCACAATTCGAACTGAATGAAAGTTTCAAAAACTTATTCACTATATTCTTCATTCAAGTCAAGCGTAGCGGACAATAAAATGACGTGTAGTCATTATTTTAGCATCATTTAACGATATTTTAAAAGTTTGCGCCATCTGCCGACCGCTCTGTAAAATAAAAACTCACTTTTTTTTTGTAAAATATAGCTTTTTATGTATATTATAAGAACACAGTTTTTTTCACGCAATAAAAAGTAGCCTATATTTTAATCCAGGACTTTAGCTGTCCTTATTCCAAATTTCATTCAAAACCGTCAAAACGTTTCAGCGTGAAATAGTAACAAACATACATACAAACATTGACATTTATGTATTTGTATAGGATTACAGTCGACACTGTACTTCTCCCAACACTTAGAAGGGTTGCCGTTATTGAGGCTCCAGCCAGACGGGCCCCAGCTATCATGCCTTTTTCGAAATCAGAGAGGTCAGAAATAATACAATTTTAACACAGATGTATATTTCGCATACGACTTCTACCAGCAGACTGATGAGACATTGTAGTAGACTGATGAGTGTACTTCCTCATCCGATAGGTGGCACCCTTCGCCGCTAGATGGCAAGAATATGCGAGAGGTGTTTTCGCCAGTGTTCATATTGGAACACTGGCGAAAATATTCATATTATTTCCAGTGACATTATTTTGTCCAGTGTATATTCGTATTATTTCCATTCGTATTATTTTGTCCAACCCCTGTACATGTATTTTTTTAAAGATCGAGCCGTACAATAAATATATTCTGCGAAAATATATAAATAAATAAATGAGAACGACAAAACAAGAGGTCACATAAATTTCAAAATTTTTGATTTACACAAACAAATAAACAAATAAAAACGAATATCTATTTATTTCTATTTTTATTTTGGCTATTACCTCAAGAGATAACTTTAAAAGATTTCTTAAAATGTATACTTTACCAACTGCAGAGATGCTACAGCTCTCGGTGCCCGGAACATAATCTTCCGGTAAACACAATTTAATAGCTGTTACTTGATGGTTCTGAGTGACATCTATGTCATCTGGAAAAAAATCGAATCCTATTTCAGAATCTTTTACTGCTGTCACAAATACAATTTAATAACAACGTGCATTCCGATGCACAGTGGGTAGCCAAATTGTTATGGACAGTCGCACATTTTGTATGTTAATCTGGGTGCATTCGACTGATGTTCGAAGTTGTATAGCGTTGCTGGTATTAATTTACAATATCACGCGTATATCTACTGAAATATACAGGGTGGTTATAATTCAACTTCCCCTATAAATAGCATTCTGCAGCTGTAACCGGTGAGCAGATTGCTACACAATTTGGCCTATGGACTGTTCACGTGATGCACTCAAGGACAAATTTTTAGAACGTTTAGTTTAAAAAATGTCCACTAGATGGAACTTTGCATGGTGAAATCAGCTCGAATATTACCCAAATGAGTGAATAAATGCCCAAAAACTATTGAATAAATGTTAAAATTGTGTGCATAATTCGAATTGGCCATTTCCATCATTAAATTTGCCCTTTTTATGCAAAACGCCACCTAGTGAGCATTTTTTGAACTAATTTTTTTTCGAAATTCCTTGAGTGCATATCATGTATAGCCAATATACTAATTGTGGTTACAAATCTGGTCGCCCGTTTTAGCTATACAGCACTGTTCATAGGGGAAGTTTAATTATAACTACCCTGTGTATTAGGTGGTCGACGGAATATTAGGGCTGTTTTTTTCATAATTTTAATTATCCTTATAAATAAAAATGAAATTATGTTTGTTTGTTTGTTTGTTTGTGGATTTGATTCGTATACAAATCCACAAAAATGGACCTATCAGCCTGAAATTTTGCACAGATATGTAAAATAATATAGAATAAATCGTAGTCCACTTTAAAACTTTGAAAGTCCACCCGTTCCCGGAATTTAAGAGATTTTTTATGTTGTCCACGCAAAAAGCTTTCCGTAATTGTAATCCCGGTAGTCAAAAAAGTGTGAATAAGGATCGTGGTTGCCATGTGTGGCCATTTTGCCCAATAAAATGTTTTAAATTCTCAAAGTAAAAATAAAAGAATAATAATGATTTTTTTTTGTTAGTTTATATTCGTAAGGTTATTTTTAAAAAATTATAATATCGTGTGCATGGGAAATCGGAGCAGGAATGAAATGTTTTATACGCAAAACAATAAGAATTGAAGATTTCCGAGGCTAATATGTTAAAATTTTTTAGTTTGGCGAAAAAATAAAATGGCTCAAATGCCGAGAAAGTGAGTTCTAGCGGTTTGCACTGTTTCCGGCTTTGCGCAATTTACTGAGAGCTTAAGGAAACGGATTTTTGAAAACAAGTGCAAAGGTTTTATTAGAATACAGCGTTAAATTTTAATGATCCGTGCGGAAATAATGAAGTTATTAAGGGATTTCAAGCGATCTATCTTCAGCATTCTCGCCAATTGAGTGCATTGATTTAAGTTGTAGAAATTCCGCCAAATTTCAGATAATTGAAATCTTCCCATATAGTACATCGGAGTAACGATGAATAAAACATGTTATAGTTGATAATTTAAAAAATGAGGCTGTATTAAGGGATTCCACCTTTCAAAAAATGCCTGGCGGTCGAACCATTTCCCATTTTGATTGCTGCTAAGTCAATGCTTCGAATGATTCCCTGAAAAAACTCTTGCAAAATGGCGTATGTTGGCACTTAGGCGAGGCTTAGATTTGAAACTGGATTTTACTTGAGACTGGTATCTATATTAATAAAACAATGTGTGTAAACTGTTTGTTTGTCTGTGTCTCGCATAGCTCGCAAACGGATGATCGTAGACCTATTAAATTTTGCACGGAAATTCTCCATGACAGGTCCCGACACACCTCGAAGCAATTTTTCAAAATTCGGACTATTTTAGGAAATATCGATAAAAACGTATCGCAAAAGGCTAATTTTTGCTTTCCGCCATTTCGTAATTGCAACCCCACAGTGCATTAAGCGACAATTAAGCTTATCTAGGTTGCCACATTCGGCAGTTCATTAAATGATTCAGACTCTTTAAGTAAAAATAAAAGAATAACGATTTTTTTTTATTTTTTCTAGATTATTTGTAAGGTTGATTTTAAATTAAAATATCGTGTGCATGTGAAATCAGAGCGGGAATGAAATGATTTATACTCAAAAGAAAAATAGAATTTGGAAATTTTCCGAAAATAAATGTGCAACTTTTTAATTGGGCGAAAAATATTATATTCTGCAACAATCTGGGGTATTCTGCAACAATATGAAGTGCGCAGAAAATATTTATCATTTATTAGGCGTACAAGGAAATTCTGTGGTGCCCACATCAGATTTTTTTTAAAGAAAAAAAAAATGTATTTACAAAGCTAAACTTAAGAATAAAACAGATTATCTTACCATACATTAGATCCCGGAAGGGATTATCTTTTTCATCAATGCGCCTCTTTTCCCGTTTCTGTATATTAGTGGGATCCAATTTTACCGGAATTAGTTTTTCTACTGTGAAACCTTCAGGCTGGAAATACATAAATTTATTCATTTAACTGGAAAGTATGTTGCAACTAAGCACGGGGGAAAAAAAATGTTTTAATGATTTGAACAAAATTTTGCTGATTCCACAAAAATTTCGTTGGAGCTATTTCAACAGAATAATTTTGTTGGTTTTAATAAAAAAATTTTAATTAACAAAATAATCGTTGAATTAACAAAAGTTTTGTTGATTCATCAAAAATATTTCTTTGAAATAGAGACAACCAAAATTTTAATGAATCAACAAAACAAATCTTTTTTTAGTGCAGAATTTAACGATATAACCTTACAAAGATGAATTCTTTTTTTTTTTTTTTTGTCGTTGTTGTTAAATTGTACGTTTGCGTACTGCTGTAAGCCCCGGAGTAGCTTAGTGGTCTAAGCTCGGTTCTCATAAGAACACCAAAAAATGAAGCTGCGCCAACCAAGGTCAGCGTTTGGGAATCTTTTTTTTTTTTCTTAACAAGAGACGGAAGATAAATATTTACATTGAAATGATGAATGATTTAGATGTAGCGAATAAAAATTAAAAAAAAAAAAAACTTGGGGAGGCGTTAAACATTTTTCTCTGATTGCAGTGCACTGTACTTGGACATAGCGAATTAACAATTTTTCACAAAAATGTGTAAAAATTTTTAAAAAAGCAATATGCGGGGTTTGGAGGGTCTACTATACAGTGTTATTCGTAATTGCCTCCCGTGTTTGGAAAGCTTTTAAAAAAATAAATATTCCCAATACAGGAACAAAATTGACTTTATTGGAAAAGAAATCTTACAAGTTTTGTTTCACAAATGATCAATATGTGAAACTTTAATGATGTGGCAGATATCAAGTCTAAATATAAGATTTCCAAACCCGGGAGGGAATTGTAAATAACCCTGTATATAAAGTACATATATAATCATTATTGATACGTAAAATCCATAATTTTATTTATAAAAATATTGGCTATAATTTTTCATTAAATATTGAATCAGAATATTTTTAATAGATTTAAATTCATTTTTACGTTTTAATGTGCAGTATCGTTAGCTTACATAAAAATAAAATCAAATAACATGAAGGAAGGACGTGTGGCGGGAGGTGGTTTTGATCTCGTGAATTCTGCGCTGTGGGTGCAGACTTTTCAATAGATGAGCTAACATTAAGCCCATTTCATATCTTCATTCAAATGGACTGTTGTTCATTATTCTGACCAATCACAGACGATCTCTCGTAGCTGAGCATCCCTGCTCGAGTTTACTTCCCGAGTTGGATAACCCTATGGATAGAAACACGTTCGTGTTTTCCTTCCGTACTAAATAATCCTGAGTTTGCCCGAATAACCAGGTTACCTTACTCTCGGAGTTTTGTCGGGTAACTCGCCATTTGGTGAAAACGGGGTTTAGAGTCACATAAAATAATTAAAACTCTGTCAAATAACACACATAAAAGTTACTTATCAAGCTAAACACGTATTTCGAACAGAAAAATGTCTGTCTTCATCAGTCTGTTGAAAGATTATATATTATTTAACATAAACATTGATAAGTAACTTTTATGTGTGTTATTTTACAAAGTTTTGATTAATTTATCTTTTAAACACCATTTTTTTTTTGAGCGTTTGTTTCTTCCAATTCCTTCACACTCTCTCTATATATTTATAATATCTTTCAAATTTTCAATCGTTAATAAAATACTTTTTATTCATCCACTCAGTTCAAATACCTTTTTTTAAACTTGTAGTGGATGACACTTAATGTTAATCAGTTTTATCAAATATTAATTCATTAATTAAATTTAATTCATTAATTTTAGATCCTGTTACATGGGATTAAAAATGAATGAAAACAATAAACTTAAGCAAAAAAAAAAAAAAAAGTAGATTAAGGGTATCGACCCTTGCTTCACAAACGGCCCTGCATTAATTAATAAATCTTATTTTTAGTAATAATAAATAAAAATAAGTACGATAAATAAATAAAAATATATTTAAAAACGTGTGAGTATATTAAAGTGCTTTATAATAAATGTTCATCAGAAAAGAAAAATATTTTTTCAAATGGTTGTTGTCACAACTTTATGGGTTGGACCCCCCTCTAAGAGAAAATTCTGTGTGCGCCACTTATACAAGTTTATCATTTATAACTGTGCACAAACAACTTATAAAGAGAAATTCTAAAAATGTTGAAGTTCTTGACATAGTTTTTTTTTTATATTTAAGTTCCAAAATGGCATGATTTCTTCAAAATACACAACATGAGATTACAGCCAATTTGAAGAAGCTAAAGCAATGTTGCACCATGTTTTTTTTTTTCTGGCCCGCAATGAAACACTGCGTGCTGTGCTGAGTTCAAGAGGGATACATTAAAATCGGGGCCGGGTTTAGCACATGTGCCGAAATAAAGGGCGGTCAAAATATACTCTCACTGTTTTCATTCGATCCCCAACTATGTAATACTTTACTACAGCATTACTGAAAACTCAAACAGTTTTTCTCGAATTTTGTAAACTCATCGTGTTATTTACACGTGTTTATGTTGCAAGACTCCATTCGTTTTTACATTAAAGCATAGTTATACAGGGGTCGCCGTTTATTCTGGTCACATTGTGACGGATTCAGATTGACCGTAATAACCGAAATCCAAAATAAACGGCGGCACCAAAGTAAAAGTGAGAAAATTTAAGAAAAAAACCAGTAAATTAAACCAATATATATATTAGTCAATAGCTTAATGTATGCACGTGTTTATTTAAGATGTGATCAAGTGGAAAAATACATTTGTATATTTATATATTATATATATATATATATATATATATATATATATATATATATATATATATATATATAACTTCTTGAGGGGGGGGGGGGACAAAAATTAAAGTGTTTTAGGGGTATAGTGTTATGTAGCGCAAATTCAATTTCTCTTAATGTTGAAAAGAGGTGATTATTTACGTTGCTCTCCTCAAATGCTCTACGTACGTAATGTGTCTGCAATGTTCAGAAAATCTACTCTTGTGACACGTAGACGGCTCGGATGAACATCGCCGTCATCATCATCAGGTGCGTCATTGATTCAGTGTGTCGGATTGATCATTATTTTCATTAAAATTCTGTTAAGTGTATTAACAATTTTTTTGAATTATTGTAACACTTCCACACAAATATGAGTCATCTTCGTCTGGCTTTCATTTCTCCCTAAAAGCTTGGAAATTTCATCCTATCTTCAAAGATTACCTGACCGGTTAAAGTGGCACTCACTACCGAGGTAACCGGCGGAAAACAAGTGCGATTGGGCCGTTTCGTTCTGTTCCTATCGATTTTCACCGGGATAAGCGGCTCACCGGATAAACCACCGACCGAAATAAGCGGCGACCAGTATACTTCTATATAATATTGACATGCATTTTTCAAAGTATATAGGAGCTGCCAAATATTAAATGCCAAATTATATGCCAAATTATAGGAGCTGCCAAAGTCCTGTCAACACGGACGGTCGAATATCTGGAACCGGCCCTGATTGAAATGTACTAAAAGATTGATTAATAACGTAATTTATGCAATAAAAATGTGACTGTTACAAGAATGTATATAGTTGATTTAACCCTTTAACCCTTTGAGGCGCATCCCTTTCCCAATGCCGAAAAAAGGGCAGCCGTTGCCATCGCTCGACTTAACTGCCAGCAAGATGGCGGACGATCGAAACGTTCATCGCGTGCCACAGATCTAGAGACCCCTTTTTTGACGACAGCTGTGCTGTCGTCAAGGCTGTTTGGATTCACGGAGAATAAATTTGATTTCAATTAAATACTCAAGGAGGACATCTAGATAGACTGTCCAATGCCGAAAAAGTGCCGCCGTTGCCTTCGCACGATTTAACTACCAGCAAGATGGCGGTCGATCGAATCGCCCAGTGCATGACACAGAGCTAAATAGCATTTTTGCCGGCTTGACACAGCTTGCTTTTAGCACAGCCGGCTTGTGTCAAAAAGGCTCTTTATCTCTGTAACACGCACTGGACGACCGCCATCTTGCTGGTAGTTAAATCGTGCGATGACAACGGCGGCACTGGGAAATGTTTGCGCGTTAAAGGGTTAAAACAATTCTGCATTTGAACTAATGTTCTTACTTCAACGTATAGCTTTTTCTCAATCATATCGCTTCCGTGAAAGGAGAAGGCTGAAACTTTTATTGGTATAACTTCGGCTTTTAGCGGAATCACAGGGAAGATGACTGTTTTATATGAAAGGCCGTCAACAAGTGCTCTCTTAGTCTCGCTTTTGTTTCCGGGTTGAACTCCTGAACAAAGTCCATCAACACCATAAAGGTATACATCAACCTGAAATAAAGAATGATTAAGCAACGGTCGGAAAGCTAAATCAAAACAAGCATAAAAGTTTCAATATTTCTCGTTTCATCTATGCATTATTAATAGTACATGCATAGATAAACTTTCATCTATGCATTATTAATTATATTTAAGATGTTTTTTGACTGCCCTGTACAACATATTTGCTATATTAAAATGGCATTTTTCTAGTACAAAACTATCTTTTTTAAATTATGAAACTTCCAAAAGTAAAATTCTAACAAATCTATATACACTTTTGAAAGCTTCTTTTCCCAGCATTCAGTATTTTTCATTACAATAAAAGGGCATTTAAAATATACAAAGCGAAACTATTTAATTTCTTTTATTTTCTTTTAAACTAAAAATTTAGGCCCACCGAACATGGTAGACGGCTGAAGTGTGAAGGTTCCGAGTTTGGGTCTACCGCGCGGCTGTCGATTTAACGGATTGGAGTTATTGTCGGGTTTGCCCAGATGTAACGTGAATACGCGTTACAACCACTTAAAAAAAGTCCTTCGTCCAACGAACCCTCCCCCCTATTCCCGTGGCAGATGCCTCTCGGGTAGGCTTGCCATAACACAAAATTTTAGGTCCTTATAAAATCTCCTCTAAACTGACTATTACATCTCAATAAATATATGGAGTAATAATTACCTAAGTTAAATTCAAATAATAAGTGTATACACTAATTAAACGATAATATCACTTACTATTTAAGATATGTACTTAATAAAATGGGAATACTGGGGAAAGTCGCCAAAAATGTAATCCCCTTAAGGGAAAAACTTGTATAAAGTTTAAAGCATTTTTTACACTATATTTTGCATCATAACTCTTTTGCCAGCAGTTTTACATTATATTTTGCATCTTAAACAAATTTTAATAATATTAGGCACATTGAGTAATGAAAGAAACAGAATTTTGAGAAAATGTCCAAAAGATCATTTTGCCCTCACCGAAGGGCAAAATGATCCTTCATTTGAAAATAATTGTAAACTGTTTTTATTGGCAAAATAAAAGATTTTAAAGTAATTATAGCTATACATAATGAAATAAAATAAGTTTTACAGAGTATGCATAATTTATTTTATGGAAGATTTGAAATAAAAAGTTGTCACGAACAATAAAATGGAATATTTCAATTAATTCAAAATTTATGATCTACAATAAACGCAGAAATAAATTAACCCTACAATGCATGATTTTTTTTAAATGGCTGAAAATAAAATTGTAGCTTTGTTTTGGCTTACTTATGCTTGGAAAAATATTTTTTTAAAAATTTCAGCTTGTAGTTTCCCAAAAAAATCATGAAAAATATTCAAATCCGAAAAATTAGAATGCCCACTCTATAGATCTCATAAAACAAAAGAAAGTAATATAGCCTGATTCTACATTATTTAATCGTAATACTACTATTTTTAATAGTTCTGTATTCATTTTCATTTAGCAATGAAAATTAGAAGCGGATAAAAATTGGTTCAGTGAACTGGATGCACGGGCTGTGAATTCATGCTTGTTTGCTCTAAAAATAATGTTACTATACACTTTTAAAAACTAAAATTTATTTTCGTGTGGTCTTATATTTATTTTAAATGCATATTTCAGACAAAAACTACAAAATTTTCTTTTTATTATGGAAAAATGCGAGTGTAGCCAATTGGCAACAGTATGCACTCTAGGGTTAAATAATGTAATAGGGAGTCGCGTTTTGAGAACAGTTGAAGGACTGTCATGATGGTTATAACCCGGTACTGGAGTTAGTTACCTGGCAATATGGCTGCCCACTGTAGGTCATATTACTGAATAAAGCCGAAAAATATAACGAACTTAGGAAGTATCCATCCACGAACATGGAACGAATTCCCATCTAAACACCTACTCCATTCAGTAAAACAAGTCATACATCTGTACATGAAAGACTGTATATCTAAATAACACGAAAAGTAGTGCTTATGTTATAACAGATGTTATAAAACTCAAATTTTCGAAAAATTCTGTTTAGATATGTAATACTGTGAACGCTTGAATACTTTGATTGCTTCTTTTTCACTTGGCACAACTAGTTTATGTATTACCCAGTAGATAGCGCTACCTGTATATAAGAAAACATATGTGGATCGTTTTGCCCGCTAGGATCATTTTGGACTATCTTCCCCTACTGTAGCATAGCAATTAAAATCTTTCAGTGGAAGCCCATCTTTCACATTAAGGCTCGTTTGCCCCTCGCATATTGATATTCGTGGCAAACACCAATTTTACACCATTGTTTATATGTTATTTAAGATTTTTTTTAAAGCACAAACTTAAAAAGGCAGCATTGGAACAAAGTGCATTACGTCTTGCAAGGAACTTCACTTAGCCCATTTTCTCTAAAATGTAACGGGAAGAAAAAAAGAGGAAAAAAAAAAACTGAAATGTTTTATTGCAGCACTTTGAAATGAAACATTGTCGAACTAATTTAAGAGATGAGCAAACAAATCGCGTCTCTGCAAATATTAAATGCATTCTCCAAATAAAATATGGATAGGCAACGCCGATGAAATTGAATTTCCTTAATGTTCTGACATTAATTAGGTAAAACCATTTTGTCATTATGCGTAGTTTTGATCGTTTTTCTTATTCGTTCCTTGTTCCCTTAATATCTTTTCTGCAACCAAGCTTTTCTAATTTTAACTAGTTTTATTTATTTAAAAGGCACTTTCTTAAAAATTATGACATGACTTTCGTTGTTGATGTTTCTGATGCCCTCTGGCAACCTCAGAGCGATACCAGATCCTCCACATAGGAAAGCGGTGGGCAGAAGGGGCTTCCACTTGAATGAGCCCCAATGGCTGGAAACCGACTTCACTCTGGGTCCTAATTTTGACTTCTGGGCTCCCCTAATTTTGAAATTTCAGAGGAGGGGCCAACCCAATTTCAGAGGAGGGACCAACCCTCTTATATCAATACCCCCAGAGGTATGGTTAAACATGGAGGACATTGGAGCCACGACGGACTTTACGTGCACCAGCTCCCCATACGGTCACACAGCAGTCCAACCGAGAAAGGAGTTCACGCTCCCAAGCACTGGGCAAGCCGGGTGCTGCTTCACTTGCCGTGCTCTAGGGGGAACGGATGTTTAGCTCCCAGACCACTGCGGAACCATGACTTTAGTTTGATGTCAAAGCGAAAAAAGTTAAAAACAAATTTTATAATACTAGCCGCCAAGGCGGTCAGCTTTGCCACCCCATTCCTCACTGTTCTTTATACTCATTGCAGTGTTGACTCAATTTCTGGACTCATTTCAATGAAAATCATGTTTCTTTGTTTTAAGAGTATTTTTCATTACATTTATTTAGATTAAGGTTGCTGCAGATTTCGGGTGTCATCATAAAAGCCGTTGAAACAGCAAGTGGCTAAAATGTGCTCAATGCGTGGTAACATTTTTTAGATGTGTGATGGATGCGCCAAGTATTGTCAATTCGATATTTTAAAGCTGTGAAAATGTCCGAAAGGTGTGTCCATTACTTTTGTGTGTCCATTATTTTTATTTTGTTATCTAGTTACTGCATGTCCTATGCTTGCTCCATATGACGTCATTGAACTGTTGATTCGGATTTTTGCACTAGCGTTATTGTTATTGCACCAATTTATACATCTAGCTGTTGCCGTTCACAGGGTGGAGATATCGTCGATTTTGGTACCGCATACGTTAGCGTATTATATAAGTAGATTCTCGAACAAACAAAGAAAAAACGTAAAAAAAGCAGCCTTTTTTTGAATCAAAAAAGGTTCTTTTATAGCATCTCTCTTGCCTTACCATCATTGGTCTGCTGTCGTAGTTGAATACCGTCGCTTGTATTTCTACTTGTTCGTTGCGAATCACCGAGTAAGGGAGATTCAGGTGCAAGAAGATCTTCTTGAAGGCCTCTATCTTCCGGGGTGGAGCGACGCAAATACCGTGCTCTGGGGACACGGACACGGCCTGTAACACCCACGTCGTGATGCTGTCCGGTAGGGAGGCCCCCAATTCCTCCCTTCCGTCGGGGCTGAAGAAAGGAAAAGGAAGGTTAAGTTTCACCGGAGCCATCGTGATTCTACCTGGCCTGCTTGTGCACTCCGATGAGTCATCCAAAGAGGCCTGCGGATGCTCGCTTATTGGTTCCAGCACTTAGATACGTCATCTAGCTGCCGAATCTAACCAATGAGGAAACGTCCGTAGGCCTCTTTCGGAGTGGACAAGCAGGCCCGGTAGAATCACGATGGCCCCAGTTTTGCCAAACCCATCCCGTTATGCTTATAAGCATGGGCGCCGGCAGAATATTTCCCAAGGGGGGAGGGGAAGACTACTCAAGGGAGGGGCAAAGACTACTTAACGTGTGGTTACCATGTTGAAAAGAGCAGAAAAGCAAGGGAAAACACTGCATACAAAAATACGGGGGCCCTTGCCCCCCTTGCCCTATGCTGCCGGCGCCCATGCTTATAAGGTTGTTCTGTTAAGAAATCATGCAACTTACAGTGGATTTAAATTTATATGATAGATTCTATCAGAGCCTGTCTATCGGCAGGGCAACTGGGGCACTTGCCCTGGGCCCTCCAATTTTAAGGGCCCAAACATTTTTTTATTTTTTAAATAAATATTTATTTGTTAAAAAGATTAAATTCTTAAAAAAACTTTCCCTCAAAAATTTTAATAACCATTTTCTCAAAAATACTCAAGAGTTAGCGGCTAATTCTCTAAGGGCCCTCTAAGACCCATCAACATTTCGTCAAAATCTGTGAAGCCCACCCCTGAGCCTCTCCGCGTAAGTTTTATTATTAAAAATATCTCATCGGGTTTAAGATACATACGTTAAGTTTTGCAATTCTTTTCATTTATACTTTCAAGAAGTTCATTTATGTTGTTTGTTCATTTATGTTAGGTTGTTCTTTGGGTATTAGATCTTTATTATTTGTGAAAATAAATGTTATTTGTGTATACAAAAATCCTTCAATATTCTTTATTGCGATGTATTTACATATCTAGTATTTAAACATAGTATTTAAATATATTTCTGTATCCCTATGTGACCAAAACAACTTAAATGCATAATATGGAATTTCTCATAAGGTCAAAGGGCCAAAAAATTGTATTTGTCCTGGGCTCAATACTGTGATGATCCGGCCCTGGATTCGACTGCAAAATTGTTAATCAATAATTGCTCACTTTGAGACTGCAAGATTGCAGAAGTGCAAAACCATATTAAGTGGTTAACTTAATTAGTGGTTATTTTAAATTAACGTACAGTACTGGCGAAATTGTTATAATTGTTTGTTATAGTTTTTTACATCTACTTAATTAACGAAGTACAAACAAAAACATGTTTTATTAACATTTTTGTGTTACATGACTATTTAATGTTTGGTAACGCGCCCCATTGCCTGGAATAAAGTTTTGAATCAACCTGGCATCGACTCAGTGCAGGTTGTTAGATTTCTGGATCACGGTACCAGAATTTTAAAACAATCTCTCAATGACCTGTGGTTGTTCTTTAACAATAATGGAAAATTTTTGTAGTTTACGCAAGGGAAATACCCTCAAACACCTCCTACCTGTATTTTAGTAAGGTTCTACGAATTAAAAGATTCACTATTAAGTATTCAGAAAAACAAAAGACAATTTTAAAATCACTAATATATGATTAAATCAGAAATCAAAGCCCAGTGTGGAGGCAATTACATCGGGCGCTGTAATAAACATTTAACGATATTAATTCTACACCCAATTTATTTAGTATTCGTTCGCCTAAAATAAATAAGTTCATATTCAATTTTTATTATAGACTCAAATCGAATTTCATGCCCTTCTGGAAACGTGCGGAAACTGTTGGCATTCGAGAGATTTCGTTTTGTGTACACAACCATTCTTATAGCCACGCAGACGATTTATTTGTGAAAATAAAATTAAACTATGTAATCTGAAAAAACTATTTTAAAGGAATTGAAATCGCACTTTCCTTTCAAAACCTGAGGACCGTGATGAATAGCACGTCCTATCGATTGCGACAGTTCCCTTTGTCACACAAATGATTCACTTTTTTGACTCTCGGAAATAAAAGGGAGCTGAAAATAGCAAAAAAATCGCTTAAAAAATGAAGGAACCGGTGGATTTTCAGATTTTTAAAGAAGCGCAGATTGTTTTCTATATTTTTTTACATTATTATATGAAAAATTTCAAGCGAATCGTATAACCGGGGTGTAGATGTTACTACGCTTTTTAATCTCTTTGAACTTTTTAGTCTTCTTGGAGTAATGGCGGTAAAATTATTTACATTCGAGTGGTTGCCCGGAATGGTATTGCAGAGTGAGTCAGGGATCAGCGTAACTCAGGGGCGTAGCCAGAAATTTTTCATGGGGGGGGTTACGACTACTACAACTCATATATATGTATACGTGGGTGTAACAATGTAGTGAAGAATATACATTTTGTATGGCAAAAAATTCCTCATGGGGGGGGGGTTATGACCCCCCTAACTCCCCTTTTGGCTACGCCCCTGGCGTAAGTATGTAGTAGGATATATGAGTAACTCATGAACATGAAATGCATACTTCAATGTTTTCGAAATATTGCAAATTCCAAGCAACATCAAAAAATAAATAAAGAAAAAAACGTTCGTAGTAGTTTTAGCAATAGGGCTGCCGATCTCCGCACAGCTTTAACTGAAAATGAAAAAAAAAGAAAGCGTTACCCTATAGTTAATTCTTGGAAAAGCCACGTTTCTGGGAAGTATTTTCTAGCTCTCAGGTCTTTTTCCCATCTTCTTTCTGTTTCTGCGTCGATGACCTGCAGCTCTGGTTGAACGTTCTTCAGGGTTTTCCCCATAGCCACTTCTGAAACGAGATAGGTGAATCAAAGCTAAAGCAACCATTATTGAAAAATTCTCCAGCACAGTCTGATATATGCCTATCGTGTGTGTTCCTGCGCAGTGAACAGCTAACCTGCTGCCTCCCTTCGCCTCGGAGAAGCGATGACATTCCACTTTCCTGGTCCATCAGTACTTCCCGGACTGGGACTTTGAATGTCCCAAGCCACCATTTCCCAAGTATTGGGAAATGAACAAAAAGGGAATCTTTAACGTTGCGCATAGGGAATGCAATCCCGATCCCGCGGGAACGGGATCCTGCGGAATCCCGCACGAATATCTGCGGGACTATACTCGGGGCACACCTTACCTGATAACAGAGGAGAAGGCTAGAGGAGCCTTTTCACTACTTTCCGAATGTATCACTCCGACACTCGTTTCTCTTTCCAATCATTTGTCTGTCAATATCACAAAGCAACCCAATCGCAAGGCGAATCTGCATTTCTGATTCCCGCCAGCACGAAAGAGGTCTATCATTGGTCAAGCGTCTGCGAAGGCGTTACATCTAATTTCTGACTTAATTTCGTAATCCTTTTAATTATTGAATTCAAATAAGATAAATATGCAATTATTTTATAACATACACTTTATTTTAGCACTTAATAGTTGATAAATGTCTTAGTTCTGTAAAAAGCAGGGCAAACGGAAAGAACTATTTGAAAGCGGCGGAATCACACGGTCTGCAGCATTCCCTCCATTATCAGGATAGCTGTGCCCCGAGTATAGTCCCGCACCCCGCACTCTTCTCTATCAAAATTAGATGAAGAAGACGAGTGCCTCTTTACGTTGTCTTTTTTTATATTCTTCCTTTTTAACAACTAAGAAATAACAGTATATTATTATGAATATCATGACTGTAATATTCATATTTATGAATGTATTGTATTAATTATTAAATAAGATAAAACATTATTATTAAAGTTAAACTTGATAGTGCTTGCATTCTTACCTTTTCCCACTTTTCTCTATCGAAATCAATTTTTAATCGAGTGAAATATCAATCCCGCGGGATCAACCAATCTCAATCAATCAATCCTGCGAAACGAAAAACAGTGCGGTATTGCATTCCCTAGTTGAGCATCGACCAAATAAGTACAAGGATAGATACGAATATTTCGGTGACCCGCCCTGCTGGGAATTAAATTAGGCTAAAATTTGTATTCTAAGCGTCAAATAATTAAAATTTGCATTTTGTTGCATGAAAATTTCTTAATTAGAAAGAGAGATAGAGAGTATTGGCCCTACTAGCAATTTTGCTTGGGCTACGTCCGGCCACGCAGCCAGCCGATGACGGCCCGAGCAAAATTGCTAGTAGGGGGGTGTCTTCATTATTTAACATAGGGTTTTCTCGAATTCTTCAGAAATATATTGACTCTGTCGCTTTACTGACTTCAGTTTTGGGGACTTACAGGCAGTTGGCACCGAATTTTGGCGATCTTTCACCAAAAAAGTCACCAAGCGTGGCGAGAATTGTTAAAATTTTATTAATGGGGCTGCAATGTTTGCTTTTCTGCATTAGTATCACACAATATTCTAGTATTACTCAACTGCATTAATACAGGGTGGCTGTAATTAATGTTCCATTTTGAAACGGTCAGAAAGAGAAAACTACTGGACCAAATGTTATCAAACTTGGTAAGCGTGTAAAGGTGGTCATGGGAATTTATTATCCGCGAAAAAAAAAATTCAAAAACTCACCAGCAAGGAGGGGAAATGGCATTGTATGCAATATTGGCAAACGAAATAAGATATCGGTCTAAAATGTTTATCATGGTTTCTAAAACGAAACTGGGTGTGGAGCTATCTCAAAAGTATTGTTTAGGGCGGATAATCAGAGCCTGATTGATTATGACCAACAGGGGCCCCGGGCATTGATGAATTTGGGGGCCCCCTATCTATGAAATTTGTTTTATTTTTCATAAAATTTTGATATAAAAATGAATATTTCAGAACAACATTTAATATTGGGGGCCCTTTCGAGCCGGGGGCCCTGGGCAAAGTCCCGATTTGCCCATGCGATAATAAGGCTCTGCGGATAATCTAAACAGTTCGGCGGAATTGAAAAATGCGATACACTGACATGTCCGTAACATTCCTCCTGATATAGAAAGAGCTGCTCTTGAGAATGTCGTAAAACGATTCAAATTGCTTTCGGACAATGGCGGACGCCACATTGAACATGCTTCAAAAAACGATTACGAACATTTTAAACCTATGTCTTTTTCGTTTGCCAATATTGCATACAGCGCCATTTTATCCCTGGTAGTGAATTTTTGACCTTTTTTTCCACGGGTAATAAATTCCCATACCATCTTTGCACGATTACCAAGTTTGTCATAACATTTGGTGCAGTAATTTTTATTTTCTAACTGTTTTAAAAGTGGAACTTGAATTATAACCACTCTGTATTACGCAAGCAGAATTCGCGATTGATTGAATCGATCTGCCTAGATATGGAATCTGGTGGAATAGTCGAGCAACGTTGGCATAAGGTGTTAAAGATTAGGGTAGCTCGTAAGTTCAGTTGAGTTCTGTAGTCAGCTGCCGCGAGCTGAGGACCGTTAGCACTGGTGAGAAGCTGGGCTTCGTTCTATCGGGACCGTCTTGATTCTCCCGGGCCTGCTTGTGCACTCTGAAAGAAGTCTACGGACGTTTCCTCATTGGTTAGATTCGGCCGTTAAATGACGTATCTAAGTGTTGGAGCCAATAAGTGAGCATCCGTGGGCCTCTTTGGATGACTCATCGGCAGGGACGTGCGGTGGCTCAACAGCTCACCCAAGCAGTGCCATGAAAAATTTCTGGCTACGCCACGGGGGGGGGGGGTACGACTACTGCAACTCATATATATATATACGTGTGTGGGATAAGGGAGAGAAAATATACATTTTGTATGGTAAAAAATTCCTCATGGGAGGGTTATGGCTCCCCTAACCCCCCCCCTCTTGGCTACGCGACTGCAGAGAGAGAGAGAGAAAATCTAAAACTAAGACGGACACACGCACACAGTCCGATTAACATTTTCTTCTAAGAAATATTCCCACCACAACAACAATATCCCAATTTAAGCAAGATATTAATGTCTGCTCCTTAAAGGCGCATAGCAATGAAAAGAAACCCCCCTTTTTTTTAAGTTCAAATATTTAATTTTATTTGAAGCAAATTTCATTCTTTTTTCACTAGAAGCAAAATGATTGATTACAGAATCGAAAAATATATTTTCTTCTTTTAAGCTAATTAATAAATCACTTTCAATTGATATAATTACGAGGGTTGAAAGTCTGTTTTGTCCAGTTGCATTACGTGCACAGTTTTTAATTCTCAGTATATTGAACACTCAATTCAATCTCAATACCAATAGTTCCAAAAGTTGCCATTGTAGTGGAAACAGGAGTATGAGCAACATCATGATTCCATATAGCCTTTTGTTGTAACCAGTTATCTAAGATGACCTTTTTTCACAGCTAAATAGTGGACAATTCCAACAAATTATTCGATAAAGGTAGCACGTCTTGCAAGCCAGTTACATCTTTCATAATAAACCTTTTAAAGTGCCGTGTAATGCTTTCTGTTGCTTTAAATTTGGCAGTGCAGGCATTGGTCTTCCTTTAACAATCACAATTTACTTTTCAAAAAGTTTTCCGACGAAAAAATCGGCTATAACATCATTATTTGTAAAAACAGCCATGTTTTCTAAAATAGTACAAAGCTCTAAATTTGCATAATTTTAAAAAAGGATATGAAATCGTCCAAGCGCGGCTTCAGATTGAATTCTGAGAGGGGGTATTGAACATTTTACTTAGATATATAAATTGTTCAAAATGCAAATTCAGCGTGTAAAATAGTGAAGTATGCGAATCTAACGTTATAAAACAGAATTTCGGAGGGGGCCATAGCCTCCATGACCCCCTTGTGGGAGCCGTCCTTGAAATCGTCTTGAATCAGTGAAATCGTAAAAGCAATTGAAAAAGCACAATGCAGCTCACCTCGCAATTTGGTTTCTGCCCATGCAGAATACACACTGCTTGGCTTATCAGTCACAGTAAGGGCGCGTTCGAGAATTCATCGGTTGTGCACCGGTAACACCGGTGCACGACCAGAGCGTCCGAAAAGGCGGAGCGTTGGGCGGAGCTCTGGAATTAACCGCGTTCGAAAACGTTTTGGTCATGTAGCGGTTGTCTGCTCAACGTGACCAGAGCGCAACCAGAATGACCCTGCTAGCGAGGTGGGTTATTCCGGTTATTAGCGTAGTGTTGCCAATGTTTATTTTTGTTTTCTTGGCTTGGAATTGGATGTGGTGAGGATGACCGAAACCGGTTGACAACCGTGACGTCACTTAACCAAAGAATGACCGCGACCGGTAGCACCGGTGCATAACCAACCGGTGAATTCTCGAACGGGCCCTATGACAGAATATGGGTTTTGGAGTGTCGTCTCTGATTGGCTAATTCTCAGATGAGGTCATGTTCCTATAGTAACACCCCTTCAGCAGACATTGCAGATGGGGTGATCTCACGGCAGAGAAATGAAGAGTCGGAAAGAAAATATACTTGTTTATCCACTTGACATTTATCTTTGTGTTAAGAAATTATGAATATACGTATAAATTTTTTTTAAAAATAAGTAAGATAGATGGTATTTTCTTTCAATTTGTGATAGAAAGCAAAATTTAAAAACAATAATAGCCTTATTTTCAGTTGCCCAAGCACTGCTTGGGTTGCTTGGAATGCACGTCACTGCTCATCGGAGTGCACAACCAGGCCCGGTAGAATCACGATGTCCCCGGTTCTATTGCGGTATTATAAGCGATCGTCTCGCTTATTTTGAGAAGCTTTTTTTTTTTTTTTTAATGCTGTTAGTGAATATTTCATTGTTGAATGTTAAGGAATAGATGTCATTTCTTTTCGAGAATTTCCACTGAACTTCTGAAAACTTCTGTGTTAAGCTGACTGTTATAGAACGTGTTATTGATTATTAATTCCTGTGAATTGTGTGTTGCAGATTTTTCGTTGAAGCTTTAGAGTCAACAAAATTTGTGTTTCATTTATAATTAGCAAAAAAAAAAAAAAGTTCTCAAATAATTCTACATAAGAGGGTACTTTCTCTGCTAGCTACGTCAGATGCTCATGTGCGGCTCAAGATGATCGAATTTTAAGACTGTTGCGCTGCGTCAGAAAGATCTGTGGTGCCACGTGAGTGATTCGATCGACCACCATTTTGTTGGTAGTTGAATGGATCGATGGTAAAGGCTGCACTTTTCAGCTTTGGGACCATTTAACCATATCTTTTTTGCGACTAGCAGTGAAAGCTCTGAAAATAAGGTGGTTTCACGGCGCAACCACCGCACGGCAAAGGGTTAAAAGTAAATAAATCTCCCTTACGATGAGATAATAATGAAATGCCTCTCAACATTTCTTTTTCCGAATATAAGCAACATTCTAAGAAAACGCTGGAACAGTTGATGAAGTCCCCATCCTCCTTGAAGAAGGTTTCCACGACTGCGGCCCTTTCTGGGCAGCTTCGGTGGTGCACGTCTTGCTCCAACCCCAAGCTGCAGCAATGCCTGTCGAATCCTTCGTACGAATCCACTAAAAAGAGGAAGATGTTAGTCAAGAGGAACAAGTCAGATTAGAAGTAAGCAAACAAATAAAATAAGAATAATAAGTGCGCTATTAAAATATTATAAGAAAAGGAATTTCTTCATTATGAAAGCTGCCTATATTGATTTAGAAAATTAGTTTATTAAAAACTATAATTTATGTAATGGAAATACTTTGAATGACAGCGTGTCACTTGCCGGCTTGCAATTAGCTACGACAAATACCGGAAGCGCTAATCTCTTTATTATGGGAGCACCCTACATATTTAAAGATTTCCTGAGAGAAGGCATTCACATATACTATTACTCCCACCGCTACACTGCAAAAAAAGTCTGTCAAATTTACAGAAAAAAAACTGTCAGCCAGGACGCCAGTTTATTTCCGTTTTTTTACAGAAGTCTTCCGTAAATTTTACAGATTCTCAGTTGATTTCACAGAAATTTTCCGTATACTGAAAAAAATACGGAAGGCTTCTGTAAAATATACGGAAATAAACTGGCGTCCTGGCTGACAGTTTTTTTTTGTAAATTTGACAGACTTCTTTTTGCAGTGTACTGGCAACCCTTTAAGTAATGGTTTAAAAACACTTTTTTTTCAATGATAATATTAACAGAACCTAACCAGAGTAATTTGGGACTATCCCTAAAATATAACTTTCTAACAAAAAATAAAAATAAAAAAACCAGAATAATCGAAATTGTTCTACGCGGTGAAATTTATCGTTGAATATACATTTAAAAAAACGGGGGGGGGGTTAGAAAGAAAAGAAAAGATTCCACTGAATTCATAGCCTACAATTTTCTCAAGTCGGTTAAAAATTAATAAAAGGATAAAAGTACACATACCTATATCCATTACAATATCCCTTTTTCTCCTTTTGCTTTCAATGCATGAAAAGGCTGAAATTTAAATTGTTAGTTAATTGAGAAGCACAATTTCATTACCGTTTTTTAGTTTAATAACTGAATGTACGATCTGAAATAAACAAATAAAAATTTTGTTATCTTATTATAAAAAAATAAATAAATAAAAGTATTTGCATCTGCCATAGATTTTTCAATTTCGAGCAAAGAGTATTTACTCTCTACGGTGATTAAGTATATGTACAGTCAAACCTCGTTATAAGGTCACCCGTGGGGACCGTAAAAAGTGACCTTATAAGCGGGGTGACCATATATTATTTTCTTGTTTTGTATCTAATTCCAGCATCAACAATTAAATAAATAATATTGATCATATGACAAATGTAGATCTCTGCTTTTCCTTTTATATTTATTTATAATACGATGTAATTTATATATAATACACTCTAATGGTAATATTACTTGCAAAAGCATGTATGTGAGTTAAAATACATGGCCTGCTGGTTACTTGTACGCGATACAATTTTAAGCTGAATGAAACATCATCTAATGTATTTAATAATATAGCAGAAATACAGACATTTCTACTGGGTGACACTACTCGACTTGATTTTCTAATTTCTTTATTGGGTGGTGGTAGGAGTAATTTTTTCAGATCCTGAGTTACAAACATAAATTTGAAAAGCTGCTACATATGTTTTTCTCAGAGTCTGTAAAGCCCAAAACAGGATGTGATTATGCATAGTTACCAGATGAATCACATTTACCCTAGCATATTTATTAAATTATGAATATCTCAAACTATAATTATGCTGTTATTATTGTTTTACTTTGTAAAAGATATTTTTTCGTGACCAATATTTGTTATTTTTACAGATAGTATGATGTTGTTTGTTTTTAAGTACCTACAAATATTATAAAATGAATTTTAATCAGTCTTTATAAAGGATTTAATTACAATACTGAAAAGCGATATTTTATTTACAATTAAAATAAAATTTTTAAAAATTTAACATTCAGCCGCCGACTATTCGGTATTCGGCGAGAGCTATTGGCCGAATACTCGGTACTCGGCTATTCGGCCAAATTACTATTTGTTACATCTCTACTGAAAGGGTTGGGACGAAGACAAGGCGATCGATCCATCGTCACCACCCTTGGTTGCCCTGCTGGTGTGGTGCAATAGATATAACATCTGAGACTCGTCACCGAACGGGATAATCATTGTTTAACCCTTTAACGCGCAGTGTTCCCGCTCTGGGAACACCAAACTCTGACGTTTTGACTGTTGCCAGTCACGAAGAAAAGATTGGATTTCTATAAAAATAGTTGCGGGTGACATATCTCCACGAGAATCCTTTACTTTTTAGCACGCCATTTCCCGTAAAAAAATGGTCACGATTATTTTTAACAGCACTGACATCTGCTGAAAAATGGAAGAATTCGAGAACAGCTGGATAGATTGCCCAATGCTGAAAAAAAGGGCAGCCGTTGCCATTGCTCGACTTAACTACCAGCAAGATGGCGGACGATCGAAACGTTCATCGCTTGCCACTAGGGATCGACCGATAGTATCGGCAACCGATAGTATCGGCGCCGATACCTCCAATTTTTTTAGGTATCGGTATCGGTTCTTTCGATTCTAAAAGTATCGGGAAAGTATCGGTTTCTGTTGCTTTCATCCATTTTCACCGATACTTTTCAACCGATACTTCGCTTTTCAGAAGAAACAACGCAGGCGCAACACCATTCTAGAATCTTTATTTTGGTAATGAGATGAGAGGCGTCGTTTCATTGGCACATTTGTTTGTGCGAGTGTTTTCGAACTGTGTTTTTTTTTTTTTTTTTTATTCTAACCATCGCTAAATGTATGTCGTATCACCATGTGTGGTCGAAATAATGGACGAAGAATCGTTAGATGACAGTTTAACAGGACAATCGTCTATTCTTCTAAATCATTTTGAATTGGTGCCCAACACTAAATACGCTATCTGCAAGGATTGCAAAAAACAAATGTCGAGAGGTAGGCTATAATTTTATTCCAGTTTTATGAAAGTTTATTTTCTCACTGTGTTGACTCGAAAAAAAAGTCATTCATATATTTATGCACACAATTGAATCTCCTCTATAACGAACTCGCTCGGTTCCAGTTAAAAAATTCTCTAAAGAGAAAATTTTGTTGTACAGAGATTTTTGCAGTTATTTCAGCAAATATTACAAACTTTTTAGTTAATTCGATGTTTACGAGTATTAAATTATGACTTTCAATTAAAAATAAATTGGTATTTATTATAAATTTGTTAAACTTAGGGGTTTCTTACTTTTTATTGTATGAATCAAATGTTCAAAAGTAAAGACAATCCACGAATTTAGAGAATAAAATATGTAATGCACTTACGTTTATTTTACTTCAAAATTCCGTTATTTTTTATTGTTTTGCATTCTGTGATTTTAAATTTTCATAAAAATATTCACATTTTAAAAGTCCGCTGAAAATAGAGTGAGGCACATTTTCTTCCATTTGGAAACCTCTTTTTAATGGTTTTGAAAGGTTGAAGCATTAAAGTTTGATGTGGTATTGGTCGTGAAGCGGAGGGCCTTATTATTATATGTGCAAATTGGGACTTTGCCCAGGGCCCCGACTTGAAAGGGCCCCAATTTTAAATGTTTTTTTCTGAAATATTCTTTTTTATATCAAAATTTTATGAAAAATATAACAAATTTCATAGTTTGGGGCCCCCAAATCTATCAATGCCCGCTGCCCCAGTTGGTCATAACCGGGCACTGGTAAAGTGTCTTCATTATCGGAGTCAGTTTCACTTTCCTGGTCTCCATTTTTACTATCTGTTACTCTTCCACTAAGTGGTCTGTTGAAAAATTTAAATTTTCTTCAAAACAACAAAAAAAAAATCAAAGGTAAATCTGAAATATTCACTATGGGAAGATAAGCTCTTCGTTATATGGAGATTGTTTATAGTGTCATTTAAGCCTTAAAGTTACGTTTCCATGAAAAATTTCGTTATAGGGAGATTCTGTTGTATATATAGGCTTTTGATATTGTTGGAGAATGTCTAGCTCTTGATACAGATTTCACGCTTAAGAGACATGTTTTAAATTTTTATTTTAAGAAATTGGTGCAAGGACATCTGATTCGGCTTGGGTATGATATAGAATTGATGGGGGTAGACGGTCCTGACATCGTTTAATATTTCAGGGGATGACCCCCTTTAAAGTGTTAAAGCAGGTATGGGCAACCTTTGAAAAGTTGTGGGCCAAACTTTAGGATATTAGAAAAGTCGCGGGCCAAACTTGCGGTTTTTAGTGAAGTGGCGGGCCGTATAATTGATATTTATATGAGATATTGAATCGTTTATACGGAGTTTTCAAATGTTCCACGGGCCGGCGGTTGCCCATATGTGTGTTAAAGTGTAATATTTCAGCCTTCGAAATACGTTTGAGGATTTGTTTCTATTTAGCTTATAGAACTTCAGATACAGGCATTTTAATATTAGTCAGCCGAAAATATTTGAAACCGAAAGTAGCATTCTGCTATCCGAAGTGAATCGTATTTCTGCGCATGCAAACGGGGATAGGGTTTGAACCGAATGACGTTTGTCGGACATACCCCCCCCCCATGGTGCCCCTCTGCAAACGTAAAAAAAAGGCTCTAGATCAGTGTTCTAGATCAGTGGTTCCCAAACTATGGGCCGCGACCCATTGTTGGGTCACGGGATCAATTTCGGTGGATCGAAAAGGGTGGGAAAAATTAAATTTTAGTATTTTATATATATATAGTAAACTATACTATTTTATATAGCCTATATTGGTTATCGTTATGTAGTAGTGGGTCGCAAAAAAAAAAAAAAAAAAAAAAAAAAAAAAAAAACTAGTTGAAGGATTTTTGAAGAGAAGGACAAAAAAGTTTGGGAACCACTGTTCTAGATCAATATTTTCTCAGTTTTAGTTCGAAATGGCCCCCCTTTCGACGATGGCACCCAGACCTTGCTTACCGTGCCACGCCGCCCCTGCTCAGAGCTTAGAATTAAAACAGATAAAATTTGTTCATATCAATCACAGAAAAACATGTTAACAATGATCATAAAAACAAAAACACTGAAGATCAATTTCATTAAATATGGATACTTTTAAGTAGCAACTTTTTTTTAAGACTTGAAAATTGAATTTAGTTTATTATTTTTGGATTTTTCTTCAACCTTCATTTAATCTCGTCATTTTTAAGCATCTTTTATTTAGACCCTCCAAGGCGTAGCTTGAAAACGAGCAAAAATATTTTTCTTCATATTGTAGCTGTTTCAATGACAAAATTAATGATACTAAAATTATAAACGAAACCTATATGTAAAAACAATTTATTCCTTTTTTGTGTCGCAAAGAAGTTAACTTTTTGGCAGTGACTTGAAAATTGGCGACACACGTGAACATTAATTATGTTGGTCCAGAAATTAAATGATTCATTTTTTAAACATTACAAAATATCAAAAGTACGAATTATCAAGCATTTAATGATTTTATTATCTATCAGATTAATGAGAGAGCGCAGGATTTGTGTATCATTCTGTTTTGAGAAGTGTAATAATTATCAATATCATCTAATAATTATTTGTATTGTTAATTTAAAAAGTTAAAGCTATATTAGTATAATAAGTAATACTAATTATTATTTAGTTTATTTCAAATTTTGGGGTAAAAAACATATTTCTTGTGAATAGTATTTAGTTTATATGTAAGGAAAACACAGGAATAATCGGTGTGTACCTGTTCTTCGTACGGAAAAGATCAAATACATGGATCATCCGGATTAAATATGACTTAACCCTGTCCGGAGAATCAAAATATTCGGAGTTTCAAAAAGAACTTAAAAATTATCATATGAGTTCATATTAAACAGAAATCTTTCTAAAACATTTAATAATTCACTTAGTTGTTAAATAATTGGAGCAGATAAATAAAACCAGCAATTAATGTGAACTTATTATGCATTTTAAGGGAAGAATTTACATATATTTAATGAACAATATCTAAATACATATGTACTTACATAATACTGTACAGTTTATACATTATCACAATTTAATGCAGTTTAAGTAATCTAAAAAATATTTTCATTTGGGAAAGAATTATAATTAAAGACAAAAAACCCGTGATTGAAAGAAATAGCACTCTCAAGTGCTAAAAAAGTGACTCGACGCGCTCGCGTAGACAAAAAACCAGTGATTGAAAGAAATCTCAAGTGCTGAAAATCTAAATAAAAATTGCAAGCTTTGAAGTTGAATAAATTTCATGTGTTTAATTTTGTAAGCACAAAATCGAGGCATGAGCCGAACCATAAACAAAGACACATATAGTAAGAGCAAGCATGAAGCTGTTTTGGGCCTAATATGGAAACCTTTTATCTGGCTTATGGCAACAATTAGGTGACAAAATAGAGGCTGAGAAAAACTGATTTAAATATTTGCACCAGTCGGCACTGGAAATGAAATGGATTATCTTATTAATATACCCTTTAACCCCCCCCGTGTTTGTGTTCTGTCAAGCCTAAATGAGGGGCATCTACCTATAAGGGGGGGGCTTGGGCGGAGGACTTTTTAAGGGACTCTAACGCATATTCACGTAACATCTGGAGAAAATCGCCCAAAACTCTAGACCACTACATCGACAGACACGCGATGAGAAAGAATTCCGAATCTGCACACTAAGACGCTTCCCAGAGCTCAACTTTTTATAAATTCGCCCATTCGTCGGCATGATTGAATAGAAAAGAAAGACTAGAAATACTATAAATTCACATTTCAATGTATCCACTGCTTTTTTATTAATGCTTTCTACTGGGATCAAATTTCATCATTCTGTTATTCATTTTAACGAGAACTACACTCTCGTACAAAAACTGCCCAACAGATGTAGGTTTAAATGACATTAAATTATGTAAAGTATCGGTATCGGTTAAGTATCGGTATCGGCCGATACCATAACTTAAAAGTATCGGTATCGGCTATTTCTGAAAATGAATTTATAGGTAAAGTATCGGTATCGGTCATCGGCGAAAATGTGGTATCGGTCGATCCCTACTTGCCACAGATCTAGAGACCACTTTTTTGACGCAGCTGGCTGTGCCACACAGCCAGCTGTCGTCAAAAAAAGTGTCTCTAGATCTGTGGCACGCGATGAAGGTTTCGATCGTCCGCCATCTTGCTGGTAGTTAAGTGGAGCGATGGCAACGTCTGCCCTTTTTTCAGCATTGAAAAAGGGTTGCGCCTCAAAGGGTTAAGTTATGATAGAAATAAACAATGGTACTAGTACTCAATAGCTGGTCCTTCACTTACAACTGGACGGTGAAAATAGATTAGTAGCCAGGAAAATCCCAGCTCTTCCAAGGATACCGTCAACTGTCAAGCCTCCTCCTGTTCCACATCCTAGATCATGGTTGCCCATCGCTTCAAATATCTGAAAAAGTGAGTTCATTATAAAATATTGATGAATGAAAAATACACTCATGTCCATAAATTAAGGATAATGAAGTTCAGGCAAAGAAGCAAAACAAATTTGACTTATTTGTAAAGTCTATTTATTAAACAAAAAGTAAAGAGCAAAAAAGATGCTATATGTTTGACATAATTAATAAAAATTGCAAGTTTTACTCCCTTGACCAAATTTCAAAAAAGAACCTATTTACAAAAAACAGTATAACATGGTTAGTAGGATGGTTAATACGGAGTATGTCTCCCGGACGATGCAATACAGGCCGGACAACGCCTAGGCATGCTGAGTATCAAATGATCAATCTGATCTTTGGGAATATTACACCACTCATCAAGCAATGCACTCCGAAGTTCCGGTAGACAGGTGGGAGTGGGTTGACGGGCTGCAATTCGTCGGCCAAGCATATCCCACACATGCTCTGTTGGATTCAAGTCCGGTGAGTATGCTGGCCAATGCATACGGGTGATATCCTCCGATTGAAGGCATTCGTCTACAATGTTTGCACGGTGAGGACGGGCGTTGTCATACATAAACACACATTCAGCACCCATGGCGCCCCGAAACAAACGTACATGTTGTTCCAGAATGACATCCCGATAGATGTGGCCTGTCATCGTTACGCTCTGAACATGCAGGTCAGTTCTGGAACCAAGAATAATTCCTCCCCAAACGAGCCATCCTGCACCACCGTAACGGTGTCTTTCAATGGTGTTCTCTTGGTGGTAACGGGTACCTGGCGCTCTCCAGATGAATGTCCGGCGAGAATCAGACTCCAAATTAAACCTGGACTCGTCGGAAAACATCACACAAGACCACTGTTGCGGTGTCCACAATGCATGCTCTCTACTCCAGGTTAATCGCAGGCGACAGTGAGTTGCGGTAAGTGGAACACATCTGACAGGCCTACGAGCATATAGACCAATGTGCCCTAAGCGTCTGTACACGGTCTGCCTTGAAACTGTCGTACCGGTAGCTGAAGAGAGCTGACGAGACAGGTCTGATGCTGTACTCCGTCTGTCTCTTTTGGCAGTAACTGCCAAATAGCGGTCCTCATTCGGCGTTGTAACTCGGGGGCGACCTGTGTTGTAACGTCTACTCACATTACCATCATCTTGGAATCGTTGCCAAAGCCTGGAGATCACACTCTGGGCGATTCTGGTGGTTTCCTGTAGTTTGCATATTCTTCTTCAAGATGTGTGTGATCATTCCACAGGTGAAATTTTTATTTTAGAGATCAATTTCTGTGTGATTCTGAATTATCCTTAATTTATGGACTGAGTGTAGTATAAAATTTTTTTAAGTCAATTCCTACTTCAGAGAAAATTTTTATTTTAGTTACTTTTTATTAAATTTAATTAATTAATTAATGCAGGGCCGTTTGTGTAGCAAGGGTCGATACCGTTAATCAAGTTTGTTTGTTTGTTTAGTTTATTGCTTTTATTCATTTTTTACCCCACGTAACAGGATCTAAATTGATTAAATTTAATTAATGAATTAATATTTGAAAAAACTGTATCAGCATCCAGTGTTATCCACTACAATTTTTAAAAAATGTATTTGAACTTGAGTGGATGAATAAAAAGTATTTTATTAACGATTGAAAATTTGAACAAGATATATAAATATATATAGGGAGAGTGTGAACTAATAGTACGAATTGAATGAATGAAGAAGAATGAGTTGCATTATAAAATGCTGATGAATCAAAACTGAATATTTCTCATTCTGATCCTTTGAATGCTTGAAA